>JANIJG010025236.1:0-20228 GCA_024611175.1 Megaceryle torquata | reverse complement strand
CTGGGGAGGGGTTGGCGGGGGGTGGTGGTCTCTGATGGCCGGCGGTGTGTGCGCCGGGCGGCAGGGAGGAGGGGGGGGGGGGGGGGGGGGGGGGGGGGGGGGGGAATAGCAGGCACCACACTAGAAGGGGTTCATGAACCCTCTCTATCTCTCTACACTTCCTGTGGAAATTGGGGATGCCACCCTTATCCCAAGTGTATAAAGAGGCATAGAACTATTGATCTGGTTGCACCCACCACCTAAGAACTGGAGATCTGGATGGATCCTGTGAGAGGTCGCTGGTTCCAATGGTAGTGAGATCTTTCTATCTTACTCTCTCTCCCCTCCCTATCTTTTCCTCTTTCTAATCACTTTTCCTTTCTTCTTGATACTTAGTTGTGCCATAAGGTAACTGATAAGAAAATAACATTTATGCCAAAGCAACTTTATCCACAACGTTTATCGATTGTTGATAGGGAGAATACTTTTTTTTTTTATATTGTTCCTCTGAGTCATTGTTGTGACTGATGCCTCTGCAGCCCTGCTGTGCAGCAACAGCCTCTTTCAGGGGATCATAATGACTCACCTCCCTCATCGTCCACTGAATGGGACAAAAAAGATGCTGGGTTGCATCAACAAGGGTATCACCAGCAGAGATAAAGAATCATTATCCCACTCTATGCAGTGCTTGTCAGGCCACACTTGGAATACTGTGTTAAATTTTGGTCTCCACTATAGAAAAAGGACATGAACAGACTGGAGAGGTTCCAGAGAAAGGCCACAAAGATCATCAAAGGACTAGGAAGCTGCCATATGAGGAAAGGCTGAGGGAACTGCATTTGTTTAGCCTCAGAAAAAGAAGACTTAGAGACCTTATCACGAAGGTCCAGTATTTAAAGGGTGGCTACAAAGAAGATGGAAACTTCTTTTTACAAGGAGTCCCACAGAAGAGACATGGGGCAATGGTTACAAGTTAATCCTGGGGAGATTCTAACTGGGCCTAAGTGGAAAATTCTTCCTAATGAGAACAATCAGCCATTGGAATAATCCCCACAGGGAAGAGGTAGATTCCCCAACATTGGACTCTTAAGATTCAACTGGCCAGAGTACTTTTCTAGACCATCTTTTTACCAAGAAGCATTGCACCAGATGATCCTTGAGGTCCCTTCCAACCTGGTATTCTCTGATTCTATGACACAGTGACAGACAGGACAAGAAGACATGGGCACAAATCCAAATACAAAAAATTCCATTTAAATCTAAGAAAACACTGTAACTATATTTTTCTACCTGAGCCATTAAGCTTTTTTTACCTTTTATTCCTTTGAATGAGGTGGTCTTCACATGGAGTTCCATGGCTTATGTACATTTTGACATTCTATATGATTCTGCTAAATTATAAAAAAAGGGGACACTAAAGAAGATGATTTTTCTTTCCTCACCCACAACCTCCAGACCTTGCAAAAACCACCTGAATCCAAACAGTTCTGCAAAGTTTACTCAATTTGCCTTAACAGTATCATTTGATCATTACCATTATTACTGTATCACTGGAGTACAGCAAATAACTGCATTCCTTAGTGACAGTTTTATTTCTAAAAGTGTACATTGGTTCTTGCCTTTGCACCCTGCATTGTGACTTGTCATCTTCCTACTTCACATTTTATATAGATCTAGAAGAAGAGGGATGTCAACTGTAACCAAAGTAAGAAACCAAAGAGTGAAAATCATGTCCGTGACACGAATATACACTCAAGCTTCCACTCTTCTGTACATGCTTCCCACCAGATTATTACCATGATTATGCTCCTAGCTTCAGCAGCAACAGCAAATGTTCTAATAAAACAATGCTAAACTCTTAGACAAAGTCATGTTTTCAGAGTCTGGACACCACAAAACAAACACCTTATCTAATGTCAAAGCAAAATTCCCCAGAAGCAGGCAAAGCCTTTCTTCAAAGGGTGCTGTTTAGCAGCCATATGTGTCAATAACAAAGAAATGTACATGGCAGTCTGTGTGAAAAGATTCCCAGCTGAGTCCTTAGTAAATCTTTCCTTTCCCATTGAAAGAGCAAGTAGCAGTAGCAAAATAAGAGCACCAGGAATAGGTGTCATAAAACAAGCACCTGACAAATCACAGTTAATAAAAAGAAATCTTTTGTGATGGAGAAAGCTGGAATATTAAGGTGTGATTAACAGTCAGTAAGGTAACATAACAACATGACACCATCTCTAGCTACACCATTTAACTTATGGAGAGGGTTTAATGACAGCAAAGTAGCATTTTTCAAGAAAAGTGTAGTTCTGGCTTTTGTCAAGCAGCAAACACTCATGACAGGTGTATGCTCCTGCATACCACTGGCAGCATTTTTGTCAGTGTGGTAAGGTGCATTTTCAGAACCTCTGCTGTTGATCCAAGTAATTTTTCCCTTGCAATTTTCATCACGTTACACTGAAATACATATACAAAAGCTTTCCTGCTTCTGGGACATTCCAGAAAACTTATTTCTGTCCATGGCCTTTGCTGATGCTAATATCTTAATTTTGTAGTCTTTTTATGACTGCAAACAACAATACAAGGACCACTCCTCTCCTGTTCCTCAACTTTCTCACCTGTTCTCACTTTTTATTGTCTTGCAACTCATTTCAGCTATCTGCTGTCTTGTTTCTATTTCCTACAATGCTTGTACTCTTACGCTAGCTCCCCTTCCAATTACTTCAAGCTTAATTCTCTAGCTAGTCTCCTATCCCTTTTATGTCAAGTCTCCTCTATTACCCCAACCTAGTAGCTGGTAGCTGTCCAATGGTAACTCAGCTTATCCCCCTACTGCCCTTCTGCATTTTTGACTACCAATCTAGGCATTTTAGGCTATGTAGATTTTTCTTCAAACACTGCTTGTTCACACAATCCAGTTCACATGGACTTCCTTGCTCTTCAGGGCATTCATTCAGCTAAGCTCTGGTGCCTTAAATAGATGTTGGTTTTCTCCGGTCAAAAACTTTTTTGTTTCTTCAAAAGGAAACTGATATTATCCAGCCCAGTATTCTCTTTTCCCACTGTCCTGCTAATCCATTATCAGGTGTCTTTGCTGCAACCCTGTAAATTAATAATTTGAATTTATCAGTTTTTATTTAACTTGAAAAAAAAACAGGATACTAATTTTAAAGTAGTATATTTGATAAGCATCCAGGTTGTTACTGTAGCTTTGCTTAGTTTTTTGATGTTGTGAAATGAGTAATTTAACTTTGAAAATATAAGCAAGAAGAGCAATAAAGACACACATTTTACAAATTAATGTTCTTTGTATTTTGACTTTAAAAAATGTAATGTGTGGATGCACAAAAGGTAGAATAAAATCAGAAGTGGGCAGAAGCAGCTTGCAATTTAAGAAACAAAGAAATGCCTAGAAAAAGATGACTCTGTGTTCCAAGAGGTACATTAATAATGACTGGATTATATTTTGCAAAAGGAACAGGGCAGCCTAGGTCCTTAGGATCTAGGCCTTCCTATCCAAGCCAAATCAAGAACAACTTCCAAATATATTTAACAGATAGCACAGTTGAAGACATAATGGTTTCAACATTAACTGAAAAAGACCAGAGGTTACCAAAGCAAACCAACCTATTACAGATGGTAATAGAAATCAGTGTATGGACATGTCCATGAGGAAGAGTTCAAACAAACTGTAACTTTGAATGGGGAGGTAATACAGAGAGAATGACAGAGAAGGGACATCTCCAGAACAGACTCCAAAGCTTGTTGATAGCATTTACAGGCAGTGATCAGTTTCCTGACAAACAAGTAATAAAAACATTTGTATGTACTATCACACTATTTACATAGCACCTCAAACCTGCCTCAGAGTTTGTAATCTAAGACAAAGGCATCACACACAAAGGGACAACAATTTAGGAAAGGGAAAGCACACAAATTACAAAAGCAAAGAACAATAAAAAGAAAGTAAATATTAATTAAAAACTTTTATGTGCAAGATCCTTATTAAAAGGTGCAGAAGACTGAGGGACTTATTATGCAAATGTACATATATAGTAAGTAGCAGACATTAGGGCTTTCCCCTCCTCTCCCTCTGTCCACTATGCAGCTTAACTAACAGGCATCCATACATTCAGTCCCTGCAAAGAAAGCACGACAGGGCTTTTGTATCCAACAGGCCCACTGAGTGAGGTACCATTAGAAAGATGGCACCCGGAAGAGGAGGTTAGTGGACATGTGTTATGCAACAATTTCAAATGAAGCAATATCAACAAAGATATATATATTTCAGCCTCTACAGAATACTTTTGTTCACTAGCAGCAATTACATTCCTCAAACATGTCTTCGCAGATTTCTTCAAGAAGACACATGCTGCATCATCTCTCAGTCTGACATTCACACAATTTACTTACAGCATAAAGATAATTCAATACTTTCGCAGGGCTAGAAATAATAGACTTGAACATGAGTTATGACTCATGGTCAGGCACGGGAGAAAAAAAAAATCTTAAAAATTAACTTTCACTCTGAAGTGCTGAATCATCAGTACCCAGTTTTTCTAACTATTCGTTTGCTTGTAAAGTTGTACAAAACAGCTGAAAGGTATCTCTGTAGGAATGAATCTGAGTAGACACCAAAGACTGTATTCTCCCCTCCGCCCCTGCAGTTGTCAGGGTTTTTCTTAAAGTGATGGTAATATTGTTATGAGAGGTTTATCTTTGGATTCCTGCCTGCTTAAATACTGGGATACTCTCATCCTACAAGAGCCCTATTGCTAGGCATCTAATCTCATTTAATTGAGATTACCTAGCACATGAAAATTATTTTTTAAATGTCCCAATAAATTCTTCCTGTAAAATAGCCCTGCTTTTATTTCAGAACAACTCTTTACTCAGTGTAAGTTCATTATCTTGAGTGCTGTGACATGCCTCTGGACTAAATATTGTTTCCCAGTCCATGCACCTCAAGACTATAAACATTTAAACTAGGAGAGATGGGGAAGTATTAGAATTCAGAGGTCATCAGTTTGTAATGGCATTTACACTACTGTGCATTCAAATGAGGGACTAAGTTCCAGAGGGCCTCCTGTCAGCCAGATCAAAAAGTACCTTATGGAATACTGTAAGCAACAGAGATGTCTCACAGGTCATAAAACAGTTTTACCTAAATTCATTCACATTTTCCATGGAAAGAAATAGATGGTTAGCAGGTGTCTGGACTGAAGGCTTCTAGGACAAATACATGATAATACTGAAATTTTTAATGGTTGAAATTATATCCCCAAATATTGAATGAATGAACAAAGTTGGTGTTGAAAAAAGGTATCTAAGACTTCACTTCCTGGCAAGTGATCAACTCAAAGCCACTTTAATCTTCCAATATCTAAAATCACCTTTTTATCAGTGACAGCATGCTGCACAAACTGTAGTTGATGGCAGAAGCAATATATAAGACAGATAGTCTCACCAGTTTCAGAGTTAAGAACTTATTTTTACTGTGTAGTAGTCCATTATTTAGTAAAATTTCTTAAGTTATAGATCATAATCGAAGATGTTTTTATTTTTTCAACTTAGGGCTATAATATCATTATTTCATAGTATTTTTGTTAAGCTTTGGGAAAGGCTTTCTTGTTACATTAAAACGAGAGTGTAGAAATGTTGTTGTCCTCTGTCTCTACATGTTGGCAGAAGCCCCAGAAGCCACCTGTGCAATGAAATCCAAAGTCAAGAATGTATTTTTGGAGATCACTGAAGAAATCATGTCATTTTCATTCAAGCAGCAAATAGAAAAATACATGCCCAAAATACCTTATTTACTATTTCTCATTCACACACTGTATTTCCTTCCCAAATTCCACTAGTGGATGGAGTGTTCCTTGGTGGATAGCTGTTTGAGGCAGCCCATGTGCAGTTAAACAATAAAATATTGCACTTAGCACTGAAGACTAAAAGACCAGACTATACTGCAAATTTGTGTGGTGCATCTGTACTGCAATCCACAATATTCAGACAACTGCATATTATGTAGTCCCCTTATGACCAAATTCTAAATCCATAACAGTATTGTTAGGTTTAGCGTAGTCCAATTTAGAAAAGTCTTACTCTAATATTCAAATTATATTATTAACTATGCATAGAAAAAAAAAAAAGAGGCAAATTGCATCCTTTAAGTTACCCATGATGATTCTATTCCAATCTTTTCTGCTGGTGTCTGTGCTAGATACTTGTTAGGAGAGGATTCCTTCTTTTCCCATAAAAAGCAGTTATAGCAATACAGAAATGTATTAAAAAGTAATAACAACAAAGAAAAAGGTCCGTATAATAGACTAAAAAAAAGCTTTCCTTGTAGTCCTCAACTCTGGAGGAGTATTTTTGCCTACACATTCACAGCTATGGAAGGCTGAGGCCCTTGGAAGTAGTCTATGTGATAAAAAGCAAGTTGCTCCTCTGCAACTGAGTAGCTACATTACAGAATGAAAGGTTAACTCAAAATCAATGGGGTAACTGGCACATCCTTTATCTTGTGTGAAAAGAAGGGCTTCTCCCAAACAAAAGGACATAGACTGGGACTGAGGGAATCTATGAGCAGTTCCCAGTCTGATCACAGATTTCCTCTATGACCTTGTGCAAATAATTTCAGCTCTGTACCTCAAATCTTCATCTTTAAAATTCAGGTCCCTGTCTTTCCTATGCTGAGAGCTCCAGAGCTGGACATGGTATTCCAGGTAAGGTCTCAGCAGAATAAAGCAGCAGAATTACCTCCCTCAACTTGCTGGCTACTCTTCTTTTGATGCAGCCCAGGATACAGTTGGCCTTCTGGGCTGGAAGCACACATTGCTGGCTCATGTTCAATTTTTCCACCAGTACCCTCAACTCTTTCTCCACAGGGCTGCTCCCAGTCCCTCCACCCCTGACTCTGTATTGATATTGCTACAACCCAGGTGCAGGACCATACACCTGGCATGTCTGATGCCCACGTATATAATCATTCGCTAAACTGATACAGAATTTTTGTGAAACAAACAAAACCCAAACTGGAGATTTTGTAAAGAAACACATAATATGGAAAGTTTTGTATTTTTCATTTAGACTTTGGCAGAGGGAATGTGAATATTTAAGGTAGCTGTGATCAAAATTCATTCAAAATAAGAATTTGTCTCAGATGACATAAATACCACAATAATATCTGTAAAATATTCACATTCATGCTTGAGCTCGGGAAAGTAACAAAATACCCTTAAAGCAAAAAACAGAAACCCATGATATGCAAGTGTGGCTCAATCTATTCTCCCTGACAAACTACTGTGGACTAGAAATACAGATTAAATCTACCTTTTGTTATTCTGCCTTTAAAAGGAATGAAAACTTGTATTAAATACTGCAGTGTGAACAATGGAAAACAGTTCAAACATTCAAAATCAAGTGGAAAACTAGCTTTAGCAAAACAGGAAAATCACTCTTAGCAGTGTGATTGAAAATTAGCATTTTGCCCTACAGCTAATTTTTTCTTAAAAAAATAATAAAATAGTACTGTTAAATTCTATTATCGGTGTACGAGCAGCCTGAAACAGAATCCCCCCTGAAAGATCTTGGCTACTTGGGACAGAAGTTTAGCATATAATAGCCCTTAACTCTGGAGTCCCAATTCAGTTTTTAGCACAGTCTGTCTTCATGCACAATCCATATATATGGTGCTAAAACATCTAATTGTAAGCTTCTTCCGTACTGCACTGGAGTGATATCTGACAAGTTTGACACAACAGACACTCAATAACCAGCTTTTCACTGACTTTCCTCCTCAGGAAAGTTAGGGGCATCTTTTAGAAAACAATAAGTTTTTTCCTATTAGTTTTACCAGAAAGCTTCAGGTTTTCTTATCTGTGCCTTCTCTTCTGAGCTAAGCAATACCCGAACTCATTATTTTTATTTGACATTTATTATCTTCTTAAATACCATCATACTTAATTCCACCACTCGTAGACCCTGACAGAACTCAGTGCTTTCTATAGTGCAAGAAGAATATCAAAACAATTTTGAAGTAGGTTTTTTTCCCATAAAATGTCGGTGAGGTCATAGCCCTCGAAACCCAGCTCCTGACATTTTTCAATAGTTTTTATTTAGCTCAACTGAAGTACGAAAACATGAGAAATTGAGAAATGAGCAAAAGCACATGAGAGGGAAGAGAGTAGTACTATATTCCAAGAGGCAGACTGACCTACACAGCTGGGGGAAATAAGACCGCAAGTGCTTACACCAGAATACACCCACCTCACAAATGAGATGCAAGCAGCATCTAACTACACTTGTCAATGCTACTGACAGGAAAAACATTTTACCTGAAATTGCATGTCTCTGACAGCTAGAGTAGAGCCTGCAAAGCAACTTGGGGAGCGAGGAACAAAAAAAACCCGAAAAACAAAAAACAACCACCATCTTACTGCATTGTATCTTTTCATTCATTTTTTTTTCATTCGTTCATTCAATTTTCTCTCCACTTCATTTTAAACCAGTGAATGAACCTGAATTACTCTTTACTGACTAATATTGCATGTGCTACAGCTAGTCAGAAAAGCCTTACAATAACTAAATTGTACCATAGTCTTCCATTGTGTTATGAAATGGGTATATATATATTTATTGACATATTTATTACATAAGATGAGAAAAATGGATGTTACCTGAATGTTACCTAATGTTACCTTAATGTTACTTGAATGATGCAGTTTGAGTCATTCCAATTTTTTTTGTTTTTCTTTTACCATGCAAGCCAGCAAGATGCAAAATCTAGTATTAGAGCAAATCAATCTTACCTCAGAATTGCCAGTCAAGTCCTCCAAAGTTTTTGTGTCATTTTATGGGTAGCACAGAATTTAGTTTTGAAGACACGGGACAGTTTGTTACTTGTGAACTGGTGCTCACAGCACTGTGAAGGTTG
The DNA here is from genome assembly GCA_024611175.1 of Megaceryle torquata. Taxonomy (NCBI): domain Eukaryota; kingdom Metazoa; phylum Chordata; class Aves; order Coraciiformes; family Cerylidae; genus Megaceryle; species Megaceryle torquata. Next base: position 11,320 of record JANIJG010025236.1, on the reverse strand, counting down.
CAGCTCTCTAATCAGCTGCAGACTCCACAACTGAACACTTCCTCAATATCATCTTGGCATATCTAACCTTTCTTCTGTGGAACCCCACAAGGCTGGATAAGATGTTTATCATTATCTCATCTTTGGCTTGAGAAGTTAAGTAGACATGGTAATTAATACTCATGTACTTTGAACCACATTTCTCTCTGAAGATGAACTACAATTAATTTGGGGTTTACATTGGAATGCTTGGAAATTGCAGTATCTGAGCAAGTTATCTCTATGGAGGTAAGACATACTGCAGCTGTCACCCCTGGAAGAGTCAGCCTTGAAGTGCAGATTGCCATGAGAATACCATCTTCTGTTCAAAACAGCATTAGCTGTGTTACACTGAAATATCCATGCACTGGGGTATGGACTAAAGGGTTAAGGCCTAAAAGATGAATAATCAAATGGAGAAATCCTCACTTCCATCATAAGACAGTACACTATTCTATTGTATTATATATATACACAAATAACTTTTTTTTTGGTAGAAAAAATGAATATATATACAGCCAGTCACTATCTGCTTGTACAGATAAGTAGCATATGTATCAAGTGAAGTATATCACTTTGATAAACATTATGCTCTTAAAAGAGAAAAAGTTTCCAATGTCATTTTTACTCTGTCATCTTCCACGTGCTCTGCTCTCGTCTTTCTGAGCTCTACCCACTAACCAGTCCTCCTCTCTCCTAAAGATCCTCCACCCAGTCATCTGCCTTTTTCCTCACCATAACACCTTCTGCTCAATGTTTCTGACATCCTTCCTTCTCCGGTAAAGCTGCCAGCTTTACTTGTAGCTCAGGTCTCTATGGAAAAAAATATCCTCCTCTTCAGAGCTTCTGAGGATAAGAGATGAGTATAAGGCAGAGTGAAAGCGGCTGTGGGTGGGAAGTTCACTAATAAGATTAGCTGCCTAGAGGAAGGCTGGGACCAGGCATCAGTTACCAGGGACAGGTAATGCAAAGGAACAAGCTGGAAGAGTAGCGCTGAAATGTGAGAATCTGGACAATACTTCTCATCTGTAATGAGAAGACCATCAAGACAAATAAAGTCCAAGCTCACAGGGGGTTAACAGAGAGTGTCTGTTATAGGTCTAACAGGCTGTCCTGACCCTAAACCATGACAGATTTATTGGATACCTCGTGGTCCATTTGGGGTCACCTGCCCTGTCTGCTCCTCCCTGCAGGTGCAACCTTTCACTTTCCTGCACCCCCAGTGTGGTACGCAAGATCCAGCAGTGGCCTTGGTCTGCTTTGAAGGTTCTGTTGTGTAAAAAATGAAGGAAACACCGTATCTAAATTTTCATTCTGTTCAATGCTATGGTACTATCTTTTAAAATAGGAAGCACAAAGAAACTATTAACAAACTAGCTACAGTATTCAAAAAAGGATTGTAAATGTTACTACAAGGAACATCTCAGTGGCTGTTTCGTACAAAATTGAATGCATTGCTGCAAAACAGATTGTTGTGTTTACTGGGTAATTTAATACATACATGTGTGGTAGACAACTGTAGTTGTCTCTGAAATACAACAGTATCAAAATTTTGTTAATTGTTCACAGAAGGTTTTCAGAAAGAGTTGAATTTTTTTTTTTTTTTTAAATAACCAACAGCATTTTCAAATGCTTATTGGTAGCTACTTTTATCTATGCATTTTAGCTAAATAAAACAATTAAAAGCTTCCACAAGTCCTTACTAAAGGTTTGGCATTTATAGTTTTCATCAGTTTCTAGCTAAAATAATAGAACATTTTAGATCTGTTAAACCAGAATTTAATGCTTCACTTTGTTTTAATTTTCTTCTCTATGTCCTCTTCTGTACTAGTGCCCCTTTCTCCTCTTCTGTTACAATCTTACATTATTTTTCTTTCCTTTTTCTACCTTTCCTGAATTTTCTGTGCCTTTTACCCCATTCTTCCATCTGTCCATCCTACTTTTTCATTATTTATAAAATAATGTGAGCAGGAACAGACATGAACTTTCAAGAACTGGGAAGTGATAGCCAAAACTTGATATTAGCTTCTGTTTTTTCTCCATCTCTAGCTCAGGACTTGTTTGTATTTGAATAGATGCAGAATTACATCAAAGTCATGCTTTGTATCTCTACCAAGCCGGTCCATTTCCACTTTCTAATGAAAACATCTCCTTCCACCTCTACCACAATAGCACTTAGATAGTTGACAATACAAACATTCCTTATTTCAAAAACAAACAAACAACACAGACAAACCACAACACCCCTCTATCTCAAATTTTTTTGTAGCAATGGAAGAAACTTAGCCTTGCCTTCTCCCTTGGACCTGACACACAATTTCAGATTATTCATACACTTTGAGGCAGTAAGAATGTTAGCAAGAGTGTCCTGTTGAATAGCTATCTGAACACAGGGAAGGAGAAAGTTCTCCTCCACTTTATCATTCCTTAATTTACCCTGCAAGTGTCAACAGAAAAGACAGTAAGTCACTTAAGAATTTGGTGCTGCTCGTTTCAGCAGATCTGGTGAAAAAAATCAGTTTAAGTTGCAAATTGGAAAGTCAAGGAGCCAGCTTCATAGCTGCAGCAAATCAGCATAGTCCTAAGTATTCAGGAAAAATAAAGCTTCACATGTTCCCCAGCTAGAGCTCACACTCTGACTCCAAAAGATACACAGAACTACCCACAGATAAAACAAAGATGTTCTTACAACAATTTCAAAAAAGACAAAAAGAAAGAAACAAAAATAGAACTTAGAAATATTCAGAAAAATCAGCAATATGAACCTATATTATCAGAAATACAGAGCACAAAAAGCTTACACTGTGAGAGGTAAGAAAGTAACTCTAAATTTTTAAATACCAAAAAGCCATTTTCAAAGCATACACAGTCCCTGATTTCATGGCAAGTTCTTTAACTTCAAGCATTTGCAAGAGAGCTTTGAAACCAACATACGAGTCCCAGGAAGCATTAAACTAGGGGAAAATGCCAAGAGGGGAATCCCCCCCCTTTCTCCAGTGCTCACACCTCCTAGGAAAACTATTTTTCCTCTAATTTGCAGTGCTGCACTTTGGAGACTGATTATGGCCAGGGGCTGTGATCACTACTTCTGTTTTTGCTGGACACATCTGGCTTCCCCTGTTAGCAAATCTAAACTGCTTCTACTATAAAAGAAGTACAATTCTTTTCCTTCCAGATCCAAAGCAGAGCTTAAAGGAGGAATGCAGAATTTGTTAAATCGTTTACAGACCAGCATGAAGTATTACTTTTTTCCAATAGCTGTATCAGTTCCCAGAATTCAAAGCATCTTGTAAATCAAAAGCTTTTGAAGTTTACATCTTTCAGTGTAACCTTTACAACAAGAAATAGATGCTAGAGTATCTGATGAACACTCCAGCAGGTGCAGATAAATTCAAAGGCAGCAGTAGCCTGCCCTATGTCTTTTAGGCTTTGGATCATGGTAACACGGGAAGAATAAGAAGAAATGCTTATTGCCAGTAGAACATTTTAAGTTTTGAAGATGCATTTGGCTGTATCACATGCAGCCATATTTGACCATCAATACTATGTATCACCCTATTTAAATGGGGACAATCTTCAATATTACCATATTAGCATTACTATGAGTTTCACTTGATAATTTTTTCAGTATTTAAACTAAAAAATTCCACTTTAACAGCAAAACTTGTGAAATCAGGAATAGGCATAAATTATTCCAGGGGGGCAGGTTTTTACTCTGCTGAAAGTCTTTGATAATTTTTCTTCATAGTTTTTATTAGTTCCAGCCCTTTTTAGGATAAGGAAATAACTATACTTATTTCCAGCAGAATTCTCATTAAAATATGACAGGATTTACATAGGACTGTAATAATAGGGATTATTTTTGCCTGCAAATTTAAAAATAATAATTTTGTATTAAAAGTAATAAGAATAAAACATTTCTTACAAACTCTTTTCACATGGAGATCTCAAATATTATAATGAAATTCAGCATTAGACTACTTCTTACAGACAGAAGTTTTAGAAGGTATTCATCAAATGTATACAGTACAAGGAAGAAACATGACCAAACTCCAGGCACTATGCACCTCAGACAGTTACCCAAGTCAAAGTTTTCCATTTCTGTGGTCAGACTGCATAGTCCTTTGTCTATACAGCCAAATACCATGCTGTAGCATCATTAAAGTTCCTTACTTTCCACAGATCATTTTAAAAACTGTCTGATTCCTCACTTACTCTGCTACAGTGCGCTGATATTTCTAACCCTACGCTACAATACCCATCCAAGGACTGAAAAATGCAAGGTGAACAAAAGATGAATGTGCACATTCACATTGCTTAGGCAGGATCAGTCTACAAACTAGTTTTTTTTTTTTCTATCATGCATGCTTTAGCAACACAAATTCTTCAGGAAAACACCTCTCTTAGTTATTCTCAAAAGTTTTTAAAATAATATATTCTGAGGACAGTTGTGAGGACATTGAGTTTTCCTTCAAATTCAGCAGTCTGTTGGAGAAAAGAGATTTAAACTGAAACAGTTAAAACCTGCTTGTTTTTGAGAAGACACCCTTACACTGGAGTGCCAGATAACTGCAGTGATCCTGCAAGTCAAGAAAACACTGTTTCTTCTATGTAGAATGTTTAGCCTATGGTACAGCTGCCAGTCACAGAAAAGCATGATGTATTCCTATTTTAATAAACCTTGGAGACGAACTACCAAACAACAGCTACATTTATGAATTCTAAAAGAAGACCAAACACACCTCATTCTTTGAGCTTGAAATATGCATCTTTTAGCTTGAAATCTGCATCCTCATATGTCATGGAGGAACAGTTCTAGTCTTATGGCATTGCTTTCCTGGGCTACGTAGGTCTTTCTTAGAGGAGATTTATATGCTGATCACTACCGACCATATCAGATTTTATAGACTATTAAATAGTTCAGCATGCTATAGCAAATCTGGTTGTCAGTATTTATTGTCCGCAGATTGCTTAAAGGAGAAAATCATGCATCCAGTGCACAAGAATTTGATGTATTTGTTGGGCCAGACTAGCCCTTTCCTAGAAGGTGCTAGGATATGAAGCTCTATTTTGGCATGTGGAGCCCTACCATGCCACCTCCTGGTTAGGAATGGCCACTCTAGCCTACACATCACACAGGTGTTCAGCACTTAGGCAGTTAACCATCAACTGGGATTTTCTATTCAGCTATCTAACTATTCTGCTTTCTCTTGGTACTGACTGCAAATATTACCAATTTTCCAAATTCTGAGTTTAAAAGTATCTACTTTGTGGCATAAAGGAAGAGAGAAGGATGATTATTGTAGGTGTTTGCTGAATGAATGCACAAAGCAGACTAAGTATGAAAAAAATTAATAAAAGAATTCCCAGGACAACTGTAAAACACTCCTCTCCTTCCAAAGAAAACATTCATGTTGCCAACACCCAGTGCACTCTGTTGATGAGGCTATGGCCATCCAGGTAAGTTTCAGCAAATGCCTTTGACCTTCCGCAGGTAGTCAATTTTGCTGTTCACACTGAACTGCACCTTAAGCAGATCCACCAATTAAAACAGCACCACTTAGAGTGAAGCACTAAAATTTTTAATGCAATGGCAACAGAATCTAACCTCCATTTTCTGCAGTTACATTGCTCCCTCTTTTCAAGACAATTTACTGTGTTTCAAAGTATATGTTTTCTAAGAGAATAGATCAAGTGATCCTAAATTGCTCCAGATGTCTCAAAAGGAAAGATTTAAAAAAAAAAAAAAAAAGGATTACATCTATCTTTTTTTCCTGCTTTTAAACAAGCCACCTTTTATGACTAACAACTGAGGTTCAATATAAACACTTACAAAGGTTGCTTTTCTAACACTTTACAGTATTTTGCTTTCCCAAAATCTAGTGCTTGCCTGGGATTCATCTGCATTACATTCTGAAAGGCAAAAGCACTTCCTAAAATTATGAACACATGCCATGTTGTCACACCATGATTAAAAAGAAAAGCCAAAAACACAATACTAACCACCTTCAAAATTAAAAAAAAAAAAAAGGCAAAACTAATTTCTAAAAACCTGCAGCACAGTCTACTGATTTTGATGATTACAAAGATATTAGTTGTACTGGTCAATATATTGTATTTGTATACAGAGACTGCCTGAGATAGCCAACTAATGGCAACAGAATTATAACTAAAGCCATTAACTTTAGTGAGTTTTGAATAAGTCTGCAATGCCTAGCACACTGCTGATCTACAGAAATCATAAGTACCTTGTATTTATCTAGAGCTTGCAGTGATATTACCCCTTTTTTATTGAAAAGCGTAAATCTAGTTTCTAATGAAATCAATATATCTAAAATATATGCTCTAAACATTAGCGTTTTTCTTGAATTAATCTTCCCATTATTTACACTGCATTTCTTGGGACAGCAAAGTAAACAATGATTAATAGGAACTATTTTGTGAACACAGATTTCTTCTCACCTGATGTAAACATCAGGAAAAAAAAAAGAAACAGGAAGCAGAAAAGTGACCACTCAGATTAATATTAATGCAAGAATTCCCATTAACATTTTACATTAATCTTATTTTAATCCAAAGGCTTGTTTAGACAGTGTAAACTAATACATTTGCAAGCATATTTCCACAAGTAGTTTTCAATAGAAAATTTGTTAAAAATTGAAAAGTATCAGAGACCTGACTGTAGCAGGTCACAGCCCTGACCAGCAGCCTTTCACATTTTGGCCCAAGGATATGATTGGCATATTCTATGTTGTCAAGACAAGTAATTTGTATATAGCAACTTCATTATTGCGATAGGTATTTAATAGAAACACACACTTATGAACTAAATCTGCCATCCTACATGAAGTCCAAATCAATCTCTAGGAGTCCAAAGAAAACCCACATAAGCCAAGCTACTGGTTGATATCCTGAACATAAGACAGTATCAACAGCTCATTGGGTGTAAATGCTAAGTAATTATGTAATTTTTGAATAATCATGCCCTGTCCTACAAGGAGCTTTATGACACTGAACTATGAGTCTAAATGACATGACTGGAAGTTTAACAAACCTATGCTATGCCACATGGAATAATCTGGAGACTTAATTCAAGATTAAAGTTAAAGGCCTGATTCTTATTGCCTTCAGACTGCCAATTGAAAGTCTGAGGTCAATTGTACTGTCATTACATAGAGAGAAATTAGCTACCTCATTACCCAAGTAATGCTGATATTTCCATGGGGAGAAATGCTCTTACTTTGGCTGGCTCTTTCCAATAGGTCTTTTTCCTTTATGTTTATATTACAAAGCACATATCTGGATTTAGTAATACACTATGCAAGATATTCCAAAGCCATACATGTATAAATACATACAGACATAAAGTTTGCCTGTCCCCAAAACTATATAGACAATTAGCTGACACTTTAACTTATTTTTAATAACACTCATGTAAAACAAATTTTGAACTACCAAACAGTTCCAGCTGGTTGTAGCTTTCTATGTCATACTCACCTTCACAATTAAAGTCACACACTTATTTTTATATTCATAATCATAGACTTCTTACAGAAAGCAATAAATATTTACATAAATGCAAAAATAACACACATAAGCAGCTCATTAGCTGCCATGGTGGGAAATAACACTTGGAACAGAGAGGCTCTCAGTCCTCACTGGAGCTTTAGAACATGCTGTGGCATAAGCACAAGTTAGGTAGAAAACATACTGCTCAAGAACTCTTCACTTCTAACATTTTTCATCTGAGCAAGCATTATCCAACCACATACACTGATCTGGATATCTCCTTTCTAGAAGCAGTACAATCTCACCTAAGAAAATAACTGCCTTTAAACAGTTTACAATAAAAATAATTTAAAACTATCCATGTAACAGTGTGCTTCTTCCAGCTCTTAGCCTGGTACACAATATAATTCAGTTAATACAGAAAAGCACTCCCCAACAAATGAAGATTTGCCTGTTCTTTAGACCAGATTATAGTACCAGAATGTTCAATGCATTTTGCAAAAGTCTGAATAAACTGAGATGGACTGTGGTAAATATCACCAGCCATTCACACTTCACCAGTTCTTCTAATAGATAACTTAGAAATGGCTTTTCCATTTCTAATAGTGTAATAATCATGTGGGAGCTACTCCTGTATGAAACAGGTAATGACCCAGGGGAAACAAATATCTTCTTATTAAGGCACTAGATTTGTCATTTAGAACCTGGGTTCATGTTCAGAATTCACCACAGATTCCCCTGGTGACTTTTAAAGAAATTATTCATTTTATGCCTTCACACTTTATATTGAAGAAGTGCTAGTAGCTTTTTCCTCACCTCTCCTTACATTGCTTGGTAAGTATGCAAATTCTTTGCCAAGGGAAGTGTGCCTTTTTCTGTGGGTTTCAACACACATTGCACCATGGAGGCTCTAACCCCCTAAGAACCAAAGTAAATAATTTCTATTCATCCCTCAGTGGTGAGGGGTAAATAGCTACTGATACAAGTGTGCAACTGGCAAAGGTAAATCTGTACGGCACAGACCTACATATTAAAAACATAACTAATTTGCTGGTTTAAAAATAAGTCAAGTACACCAAAAGGCACAAACAACAAAAAAATAATCAAGTGAATAAAACCAACATTATCAGAGAAAAACGTGAGGTCTTCTCATCTTTAGAAGTAAATCCAGTGTCACATATTGACACAGTATTTCTGGAATGCTTATCATTTCTGTGCCCTTCTGTGGTTTCACACAGCAGCATGTCTCTCTTCAACCTCAGGTTCTAGCAACTGACATGAAAAATCACAGCACTTTCAAGTCAGCAAATGCTTGAGGCTCCCAACTCTGAAGCAAAACCCTTCAAATCTACATTGAAGTATTTTATTACTGGCAATCAAAAAAAATCTTGATATGTCATAAAAATAACATCTGTCTGCTACTGTTAGGTATGTAGCTGATTGTATATTATATTTTAAAAAACAGAAAACCAGAGTCTGGAAGCATTGCTTCATTGCGGACATAAACGAGAAATACAGTGTTACAGAGATCCTTCACCACTGTCCCATGTTCTTCTGGCACCCAAAGAAAAATATCTGCCAGTTCTCCACATTTCTCTTCTATTTACATCCAGCAGCAACCAGTGCAATACTTTTTGTTTCCTTCAATAGCTATACTCTTACCTTGATGAAAGCATTTTAACAGTCATCACGTTAGACTCCAAAACAAATGTCTAGAAAGCTTGACAGATGGTGTTTTGAAGGATAATGCCAGGTATCTGGTGTGAATCTGACATTAGCATTCCCTACAGACAACTCACCTTCATCTTTTAAAAACCCAGTGAAATAGACGCAGTCCTATTTATACTAAGAAGGAATGAGAAAACCGATCATTTACGCAGTCTCACAGTTGCCCAAAATGCAATTTCCACACAGACTTGACTCCAGAAACACCCATCTTACTCTCCTTTTTTGAACTTTACTTTGCACGCTTTCGATTTTGTCCTTCATGCATTTTCTCTCTTTCCCATGCATACGCACACGCTCAGTAGATACTTCCCCCCTCTGGGAAAAGATCGAACTGCAAGGTGTGAAAAAATTCATCCCTCTAAGAAATACGGACTTCTGTTTATCATATCTTTATTAGAAAAACAACTGAAAAAAGTGGAATGGCTGCCTCTTTAGCAGCAGGGTAGTTATGACAAAAGTGTACTAAAGGGGTTGGTATTCAAAGTGAATTTCCAAGCTATCAAACAGGAGCAGTCTAAGAGAACCAGGACTCAGTACCTTCATTCACAATCAATAAAACATCTATTAAGGAAAGACACTATAAAGACTGCTGACAGAAAAAGACACTTACTGCTAGCATTTTAAGGTGTTAGCATTTTCCTTAAGAGGCAAGAGAATTCTGGAAATTATTCACCACCTCTGAGATTGATTTGCATTTGTGATTCTCTCAAGGGCCTAACCATACATTTCTTTGCCTTAATCCCACTTAAGGGCTTGAAAGGTTGTCTTGATTTATCCATCATTCCTAACTACTTCTTTTAGTCATTAGGTCCTAAGTCTAACAGTAATTATTAAAATGCATGCCATATACCTCAGAAGAAACAGAAGTATAAGGGGAACTTACTGGATCACACTTTTGTAAAAGTTGACACGCTGTATACCACAAGGCCTGCACTCAATAACTACATTGAGCAGCTCTTACAAGAGAGACTAAATTATCAACTTTTTAAAGAAGGAAAGCAGAGTGAAAAACAAAACGTTACAAGCAGTATATTCTGGAGCAGCATACAAAACCGAGAGAAAATCACCATGCTCTGGACCAAACAGGGTCATGAAATTGATAAGCCATATCCAATCAATGCTCGGCATTGCGTAGCCACCTAAAATAGGGCCACGTTAACGGTATAATAATATTACCATATAAACCTTATTACTTAGGCAGGGAAAACGAGATACAACGAGTTTAATGAGAAAGCAGCATCTGTCTTTGTGTAAATAAAATCGGAAGCCATAGAAGCCCTTCCCGCAGAGGTAAACCAAACGCAGCAGAAGCGATGCATCTCTAACGCATAGCCGGGGAAGAAAGGGCATTAACCCAACGCGGGAGGAGCAAAGGCACACGCTCGCTGCGAGCCGAGTCACTTGGCGGCCGCAGCCGGGCTGCTGTCAGCCGGGCTCCCTCAGCGAAGAGCCCGGCGCGGAGGTCCGGGGCAGGCTCTGAGGCACAACAAACCCCACGAACTGCCGCTGCCCGGCTCGCTCCGCGCCTCTCTGCGTCCACCCGTGGCTAAGTCCCCGCTCCACGGAGCGGGCGCCCACTGACCGCTTCCAGCGCCGAGGCTGGGTGGGAGCGGAGCTGCACCGCCGCCCGGCCCCACGCCCGCACGGAGACCAGAGTTGCCTCGCTGGCGCCCGGCCGGGGCCGACAAGCGCCAACCCAGAGGGCGGACCCGCCCGGCGAAGCCTTACCGTCGGCCAGGAGGCGCATCGCGTGAACAAAGGAGGGATCCAGGCTGTCCTTCTCTGCCATCAGCTCGGGCAGGTACTTCTCCTGCTCCATCGCCTCGGGGCCGCGGCGCCTGGGCACGCCGGGGCAGGCTGCGCGGGAGCCGGCCGGCTCGCTCCGCGCCTCCGGCCGCCTGCTCGTCGGCCGCCCCCCTCGGCGCCCCAGCAGCTGGCAGGTGCGCGGCGCCGCGCCGCCCCGCTCCGCTCCGCGCCGCCCCGGCCGCCACTCCCGCGGCGGGGCGCTGCCCTCGGCAGCTCCGGCGCCGCCTCCACCGTCCCTCGGACCGCTCGGGGGCGGGGC
>JANIJG010025235.1:21250-97929 GCA_024611175.1 Megaceryle torquata | reverse complement strand
CACGCCTGAAGGCTAAGCTGTTCCAACAACACAGCACAGGTTTGGGCCTGCTCAGGTTAAATGTACTGTGGATCACTTAACTACTCAATATACAGTGGTCTCCTGGCTAGGATCACTACAAAGATTAAAAAAACCGTCTGCAATATGCAGACAGTAGTATCTCCTGCAACGGCATGTATGTGGGCAGTCTTTTTAGCTGTAAATCAACAATTTATGAAAGAGATGCAGCTACATGAGATACATATGTGAAGTGCTTCAAAAGCCACTGAGCTAAATAGAATTGCACAGATTTCAGTGTACTTGAGTCACAGAATCACAGAATGGTAGTGGTTGGAAGTGACCTCTGTGGATCATCAAGTCCAACCATCCTGCCAGAGCAGGCTAACACAAAGCAGGTTGCACAGGAATGCATCCAGGTGGGTTTCAGAAGTGTCCAGAGGAGACTCCACAACCTCTCTGGGCAGCCTGTTCCAGGGCTCTGTCACCCTCAGAGGAAAGAAGTTTCTCCTTATGTTTATGTAGAACTTCCTCTGTTTCAGTTTGTGCCCATTGTCCTTGTCCTATCACTGGGCACCACTGAAAAGAAACTGGCCCCATCCTCCTGAAGGTGGCCCTTTAAATATTTATAAGCATTGATAAGATCCTCTCTCAGTCTTCTCCAAGATAAAGAGCCTCAGTTCTCTCAGCATTTCCCTGTAAGAGAAGTCAGCCCCTAATTGTGCATTTTGCTAGAAAGCATGGAAAGATCAGTTTTACCTACTTGCAGAGGGAACATTGCAGCACAGCAGCGGAGAGCAGAAAGCCGCGTTCTGTTCTTGGTTCCGCCATAAACATGTATACCTAGGGTCATAGAAAAATCACATTTTTTTATGTCTCAATATTCTTGCATGAGACAGGATTCTTAACAGTCTTCTTCTGAAAATATATTCTAGAAGCAAAAGCTTTTAAAATTCACACTGTTAGAGAGATTCGTAAAACAATGTCAGCAGAACAATAGATTTCATGTCCTTTTTCTGTTAATAGGCAAGGCAGCTTCCACCCACCCGTGTTCAAGTATATCCATCTTCGCAGGCAGTTCAGTTTAAGCAGGCTGTTCCCATTAGTGTCAGTGGGAGTTAAAGGGCTAATTATGGAACATTAAGAGGAAATGATAGCCTTTAATCGTTCTTAAAAAAAAAAAAAAAAAGCGCGTCCAAAACCTCAACAAACATTTATTTCTTTTTAATTAAGTCATTGACACTCCTCATATGCTTGAAGTTTTGTGCTGATTCACGTTCCAGTGAAATATCACACTCCTATCTAAAGCTCAGCATAGCAGATGTTAAAACCATTCCTTCTGTGTGTTAGGGTTAAAAGATAAGCAAATCTGAAGCTGTTTTTTCAGTGATTCCCCCATACCAGGAAATCTGTGTTTTGAATTAATTTATTTTGATAAATATGAATTTCACTAATAATTCAGTTGGGATAGAGATAAGGGCAGAATCGATTTGTTTGGGACAGAGCCTGTCAATATTTGACATACAGATTTGACAAAAAAAGTAGGTAATTGTTTTCTTTGTTGGAATGTTATATTTAGAGAACATTTTTAAATTAAATGTTTAAGCTTTTCAATTTGAAAGAGAGTTTTCATTTCAAAATTGTTATAAGTACATGGAAGAAAAAATAAATGGGATAAAATTATTAATTGAGCCTCAGCACTGGAATAAGAAAGAAAAGAAACAAGTTTTGTGCAGGAACATTCTTGCATCTGAATGTCATCTCTGGAAATTCTCTTCAGACACGGGAAAGAGTGGAAGGAGGGATTACTTTAGAAGTAAAAAGTCTGATGGGTGTTGCTCCTACAGTCTCCAAAATTGGGCTTTCCACAGCAAACAGACTGAAGGACCATTTAACTCATCAATTAGACTCCTCCTATCTTGTATAGACATGGGATTGTCACCTGTGCATCCTCATATGGTGACAAGCAACATATAGTAAGCCAGAGGAGTACAGAAAAGTGCAGTAAATGTACATTCTCACAGTCCCCACATGCAAATGGGGAAGCAGTCCTTACATTTGAGGGTCACTGTATTTTAGGAAGCTACAAGCTAGGCTTCAGATGCCTGCTCTCGTGCTTACAAAACAGTACATTGATTGCTGTGAATATCTAAGAGCTGTTTGTTCAGGGCCTGCATCTTGCAACAAATTGATTTGTAGGTATGAACGCATTTCCTTTCAGTAAAATAAATGTCTTGCCAGTGTGAATTCATTCAATTTTGTACTTATTAGAGAAGATAATCTAGCATTCCTTTGAAACAAAATTTCTAGGGAATTAATTTGATAAAAAAATACAGCACAGATTCAGACTGTTTTTCTGCTTTCGTTATAGGGGCTATTTGTATTCTTTCCATTATCATATCGAAGAAAAGTGGTTTTGTGCAAAAGAGCAGCAGTTACCAGATTCTTTGTAGCATCCTTGTGCCCATTCCAGGGGGAGAATCAGTATGGTGCATTGAGCTGTGAAAGTCCACCCACACTAGCTGCATGGAAATATTAATGAATGGATTCAGGCACTCGGTTCATACTTTCAGCTTTGGAAAAAAGTGTACTTCTTAATCACTAAAAAGAGAAGTGGCTTTGCTTATTGGAGTGGCCCTGTAGAAGGGAGCAGTGAGCAGGTATTCTGTGACTGCCCAAGCTTGTGGTTAGCAGTACGCCCTGCAGAACGTGCCGTGTTCCCTGCATAAAACACAGACATATAGAGATGCAGCCTTTAGGTGTGATCTGCTAATGTGCAGTGCAGCCAGATCACTAAAACAAACCTACCACCGGATTCAGAGAGTTATTAGCTCTTCCTCAGTGGAGGCTTTATCTTCTGAGTCAGCAGCAAGGGTGAAGAGGCTGATGCTAATACAGCTGATTTGTATTGCAACCCAAGGAATAAGCTTGAGTAGCAGCTCTCAGAGATGCTTTCAACTCCGTAGAACAGCTGAGCCTAACAAGCCAACACTTTAGTAGCACAAGCCTCTTTTGAAGGGTGTGGTGTGTATTGAGGTGGGGTTTTTGGTAGCTTGAGCCCTAAGCAAAAACAGTTGTATAAAAAAAAAAAAAAAAAAAGAGGAAAGAATTAAAATGTTTCTTTCAATGTTTTCTTTTGGCTAGCTTTTGTGGCTCCCTTTTTAGTGTGATGAATTTCTGCAGATCTTTTTTTAAAATGTCATGCATAGAATGTAACAAACCAAGCACCTCACTTCAGTGGTGTGACTATCGCACAGGAGCTGAGCATCTAAGAGCCATTACAGTGCATAAGAGGCATTGCAACATGTAAGTGTACTTGTACAAGTGTCTAGGAATAAGTAGTCTCTTCTTGAGGGAATAAATATCATATAACTTTCTGAAGGTGAAAAAATAAACAGAACTAAAGAGATGGTAGCTATGGAATCTTAAAAACTACTCTTGAAAGAGAATGGAAAAATAGCAGGATAATTAGCATTAAAAATTCTTAATGCCAAGCATGGAGACTTGCAAACTTCGGGATTATATACCAAAGAAATGCTTGATCATAAGAATACTCTTTCATTGTCAAAAGAACACAGTGTAATTTATCACTCGACAAGGCATTCTCTGAAGCCATGTACGGGCCACGTAAGAGAATGTAATTTAGAGCGCTAAAGATCATATCAAAGGCGAAGTCTTGGAAAACTCTGCATAATATGTGTAATATACAGAGTCTCAGCTCACAATGTGGCTGTGAACTAGAGGCCACTATGGGGTGACAATTAAAGAACAAGTTGTCAAATCACAAAGATTTCATAAACAGAGTGTAGGTGACATCAGGGGACTTTAATGGGTAATAATGTTTCTACTACACAGATCTGTAATAATAAACATGCCCTTTTCTTGCTGATCCCAGGACCTGGTAATTATTGTCGGGGGGGATTATCTTGTTTTTCAGTTTGCACTGAATTTTATAATCCTTGAACCAGTCTTCAGTGATGATTCAAAAAAAGGAAATTATTATCACCTTTCATCTTCCTTCAGCTGTTAATGTCAACATTTTGGTTTAACTCTATTTCATGTGCCAAGTGACCTCATCCTGTTATTAGAAAAAAGTTGAAGTTCTTTTTTTTCCTAAGTCTTTCACAAAGATATTGACCTTCAACCAAGAAATTCAATGATTGACCTTTGAATGTGCATGAATTTATTATGTCTGACATAAAAATGAGCTTCATGGCATTCCTCTGCATATTCATAGCCTTCACACCATCATCACAACAACCTGTGTATCCAGCCTGTGAGATCAAGATATGAATTTGAGTGGAGTATTGTCTGGTGCTCATCATTAAATATTTAAAAGAAGGTCAGAAGAAGAGAGTGATCTAGGATTTATAGGAATTAATGAGAATTTTCTGTTTTCTTCACACAGCTTTACATCCCAATCTAAATGGTAAGTATGTTTCTTCATCTGTTGCTCTGCAGGGTCATTGCTGTAAATTGCCAACTTCTGATGACTGAGTTTATAAATTAGATGCCTCCCAAGATTAATCAAGACACCAATATATAGGCTTCCTAAAGGCCTATACAGCTTTGAACGTGGGAACTTCAAGTAGATGCCTGCAGTTACTGTGAATACTCACTCATCCATGTCTAGCTGATGGAACTATTGGCATGGTATAAAAATTTAATGTTTAATCTTGCTTGTAAGAAGGATGATGAGAAATCTGCAGTACTAAATTTTGGAGCTTAACTCTTCTAAAACAGGATACAAATAATTCTTAATAACTCAGTGTAAGAAGCAGCTCCCTGACAATGCAGTAGAATTGTTACCTAGATTGTAGTAGGTTAATAACATAATTCCCATGTAATAAAATGAGACAGAATGCTCATGGGAAACAGAGTAAATTCTTTTGAATTAGCACATATATTACTTGACTTTTTATATGTTTAATAAGTTTTTATCTTTTAAGAATAGGTTTAAAATAAGTTTGTTAGTTTTATATATGCTTTGTGTTCTTTTCTTCTTAAACTCAATTCCATTCAGGTGAGCCAAACAAAGTTAAAGTGATGACTTGCTAATTAGGCACAATGGGCATACAACATTTCTTCAGGCTGACCCCCCAGGCAACACAAATTGTTTAGCAATGAATACTCAAAACTGGGAATTTAGCAGCCAGAGTTTGAAAGTGTTCCTTTCACTCCTGCCCGTTTCTGTGCAGCTAAAAGAGCAAATTTCATAGAGCATTATGCACAGTCATGGTTGGAGCATATACATTATGATTACATATGAAATCAGGAGGAACTAGTCCATGACCCGAGCCCTTTGCAGTACTGTGTTCCTAGGTCAACCCCTGGGGCATGCCTTTCCACTGATGGGTCTTCCAAAAGATACTGGAGCCAATCCACTTAGAGTGCTCAGGCAATATCCCACATGGGTCAGGATGTGGCATACCAGAGTGGAGAAGAGAAGGAATATAATTTAGAAGTGGATACATCTAGCTGGGGGAAAAAAAGTGCTTGGATTTTAAGTCTTTTCTCTGGTTCTATGTTCAAGTCTTTAGAAAACCACAGTTTGACTTTCAGATAGACCAAGGTGTCTCATAATCAGAGATGTACTCTGTGTTTTTTGTTGCCTATATTGTATTATCATCTGTTGTAATTTGTTAAGAACTTGAAGTGACTGGTGTGTGGCCATGGTGGTAAATGAGAAGTTTAACAACCTCCTATCTTAACACAGGACAACAAATTAATCTGTGGTTTGCAGCAGTCATCTCTGAGTTTCATATCTCAGTGTAGTGTGGAGTTGTGGTCTGTAAACTTGAGAGGCATCTTCTCAGCTATTTGTAGTGTGAAGTAAATATTTCTGAGATGGTAAGACCTCAGTCGAAGCAGGCACGCTTTGTTTTTTTTTTCTCTCCTGGGATTCTCTTCTTCAGTCACCATGCAATGTCCTGGTTGTTGCAAAGCTGGTTTTATTTTGTCTGGTTTTGTATCCTGAGCCATAAAAAAGTAAAATCTATATTGATTTTTCTTTTCAAAATGTGACTTGTCTTGATAAGGTTCGTGATGACTGGGAACAAGAAATGTGATAGCCCAATGTGTCATTACTGAGTGTATTACATAACAGGAAACTGAGTTGCTTCTAGCTTAGTCAGACAATTCCTACACTTAGCTTTCTCTGCTGTGTGTCATAAGCTCTCTTAAGATAATATTCACACTTACTCCAGTAATAGGCCTCATTTTAAGTTAAGGGCAAAATAGAAATCAAGCAGGTGACATATCTTATTGTTCTATTTACATTTCTGTAGCTAAATAAATATTTCCTAGGCAAAACAAACCACCAGAAAAAAATGACGGGACACTTGAAATATGCAATTTATAGTGACAGAGAAATGGAAACACGTCTGTCTCGTAATTAGTCCAAACTACTCTACAACAGTTAAACTAGCGTTTAAAATTGCACAGAAAAAGAATCACCATATTCTGAACAAATCTTACCAGTTCAGTATGATTAGAAACTACTGAATTCTTCATTATGAAAAAGGTTAAAATATTGTTCACATTTTTAGATGGCCAGTACACTGTTACTATGAATTCTGGAGCTTGCTGTGACACACATAATGGGTCCTCACACACATCCTCATAAATGCAGCATCTGGTACACAAGCATGAAAGATGAAGTTGGCCACACAGACAAATAGCACAATTGTACATTCTGCCAAAGAATGCATCCTGCTGGTAAAGATATGAATGTTGCTCGTATAATAAAAAGTTAGCAAGCCCTTTTTCCTCTCGCTCTCCATTCTTTTCCCAGTTGCTTATATTTTTACCATATTCCACATTCAGTATGACCTCTCCTGCACTTCCATTTAAAATAAAACTAAATTATTTATTTGCAGAGACATCCCTTCAGTAATAGAATGACATTTTCTATACCTTTTTTCCTCTGCAAAATCTAGGTGATCTCATATTGAAATATTTAGGGTGGAAGCCTATCTGTACTTCCTGTAGTCATACTCAGGTCCTAGTTCAAGAAATTGCATAGCCCCTTTTTGACAAAATACTTTAGGTATACATTGATCTACATGGAGTTAACGGGATTAAGTAACAATGAGCTGCACACCCATGCTGTGCTGGATTTATACTTAAATATGGTCTAGGTCTGGAGGATTAATTTAATGCTGAAGATAATGTGTCTTGATTTTTTTTTAGGCATCTGCCGCATTTTCTCTGCTTCTATTGTCTTTTATAGTAATGTAAGAAAACTAGCTGTTATGCTAGATTGAAAAAAGATGATGAGTTAAGCTTTTATTATTTGTAGAAAGAATAAAATGAGGTGGAAATACAGGTGCTGCACTTCTGTACTCAGACAGGTACTATGGGATGAACTTGTCATCTCATGATAGAGATTAATGGGTTTTCTTCCATCAGATACTGCTTTAAAAGCATTTGTCTGCCACAGCAATAGTCTTATTTATTTCATGGGCAGGTTGAACTATTTTTTGGGGAAAATTTAAAGGGTGAAAAGGGTATAACAGTTCTCTCTTTACTTAAAATGTTCTCCTTTTCTCTCTCCAGTTGTCTATTAGAATATGCTATTTTTAAGATTCCACCACCATCAATTTCCAGTTGCCCTTTTCTACTCTATCCTACTAGTGCACTTTTCACCAGTGAATTCAGTGAGGACCTAAGCTGTGAGAAAAAAGATTTTTGCCCTTACACTGATCATGATTAAGACCATGCCTTTTTATTTGAGAGATGACACTATGGTAAATGATGGATGAAATTGCAATTGTTAATAATAGTTATTACTGGCAGTTTTTCTTGTGTTAGATTCTCTTTATCATTTGGGTAGGTTTTCAAGGGCTCCTTACAGTTAGAGTGAAGCTCTAATGTATCTGCACAGGATGTGGTCCACCTTTTTGAACTTAGCCTTAACAGGAATGTTTAAACAGTAAGAGGTTATAAGATACAAAGAATCAACTCCATAAGCTCTCATTGCCTTCCTAGAAAATACATCATCATCTGTGGAAGCTGCTCGCGTGTCTGTTTGGCACCTTTTTTTTTTCCCTCCCTCTCCTAGGATTCTCTTCTTCAGTCACTATGCAGATGTTATGTCTGCAAGAGAACTTTTCACTGAAGCAGAGATGAAAAGTGGCTGGGATTCTTGGCAATCAGAAGATAACTGAACAAACCAGAGGGTGTCATCTTATAATATTTTTCCATTTAGTCATCTGTGACATGAAACTAATTAAAATAAGGGTCATTTGTTTCCCTGTGACCAGAGGCTTTGCTTTTGATTTTCTCTCATCATTTGATATGTTGATACCAGCTGCATTTTCTTATTCAAAATCTTGTGCAAACTTTGCTTCTAAGCCAGTGACAGGAGAGATGCTCCCTGAACAGCCTGTGCTCATCTCAGCTGCCTAGGCAGCAGAATAGCACATTCATCACCAAATCCTAAGCAGTCTCCATTCCAGTTCCAGCTTGCTCACAAGACTCCCTAAAACCAAGCAGATCTGCTGCATGTTTTAAATGAACCAGCTGCCTTTTCCAGCTGCTACTTCAGTAGTCTTTTGTGTCTCCCATCTGTTTTGGTTCCAACAAAACATTCACGTTTTGAAGGTTCTACTTCCATCCCAAAACAAGACAATGGAAACAAAATCCCCCCCCCCCCCCCGAAAAAAAAAAAAAAAAAAAAAGGGTGTTACTTCTTGTTCTGTTCTTGTTCTGTTTGAGTAATTGAACATCATGGGCAAGAGGACATTCAGTTGTCTCTAAAGTAAAAGGCAAGGTCTGGCTATTAACTGAAACTTTCTTCTGCTGTAACATAATTTAAGTAAGTAATGAAGTTTGGGATAAAGAACTTAGGTTGTATTAGAGGCATAACCTCTTGGTATTCTTCTGTAGTACACTGCACTCAATGTGTCTTGCATTAAATTCTGTTTATTAGTTTTCTCATGATTAATTATGTATTGTCATAAATTAGTGCTGAAGAACTTGTGGTATGTCCTAACAAATGTTTAATTGTTGTTTACTGTGTAATCCGTGGAGTTGTTGGTTACTTTGGCTCATTGGATAGAAACTGGATAATTTCTGTAGTTACATAAGCAACATGAAGTCAATTTCAGTTAGTGATAACATCTCAGACATGAACTGATGCAGTGCATTTGCACTTGACATTAACTAGTCAATTAATATGGTTTTAAAATGTTATGACATATCGCTGCAGAGGAAGCTAGTGAGTTACCATACAAGATGCAATAGACTGACTTAAAAAATTTCAATCATGAAGTAACTGTTGAGTTTAACTGAGATGACCAAACTGTGCAAAGCAATAATTTGGGCATGGTTTCCTGCTTCTGAACAGATATTCTTACTTCTGAGTTCTTAGTTATAAGCAAAGCTCATGGCTCTGATAAAACTGTTAAGCTTCTTGTTATGCTTACAACATGAACCGTGCTCAGTAGGTATTTTGAAGGGACATGCTTTAGAAGAGAGACGTGGTGCCAGATAAAGCTTTCTTACTTTGTAAGATGTTTGTGGAGAAGTCCAGTGCCTTGGAAAGATTGGATGAATAACATCATGAGGAGAGCATAAGACAATATCATGTATTTACAGCATTTTCATTACTTTGGCTTCCCCAGAAGCCTCTTGTTGAATTCACAGGTATAATATTTGCTATACTTTTCTTTCTAGTACCTAAGAAGTGGGTTTGTATCACTTGTGCTTTTTTGGGTGCAGCTATAGTCTGTTTTATTACTGATTTCATGTTGTCTTTTCCTAGGTTAAGTAAGGTCTCTCCATGCATATTTATATGCATATATACACACAGAGAATACTTTTTCAGTCCTCGCTTAAAACTTGCTGCTTGTGCTTGCATTCATGCTACTGTTTTGGTCTTTCAGCTCCAACCTGTATGCTTTATCTTTGTGTTGTTTGTCCTGGCTATTCAGGTATCCGCGGGACTTTTTGGTTCCCAGAGTAGAGCAGCTCAGTATAAGTAGCATTGCAGTGAGATCAACATTGAAAATAACCAGAATCAGTCTTGGCCTTTTATTGAGAGCTACTGTTTTTTTATCATTATCAGATACATATAAATTCTGGCAAGGGGATGTGACAAGTTGTTTTTACCAGGCTAATTGGCAAGTGATGGGTACAGTATCTCATTTCAGTCTTAGCAGTGAACTATTTGGGACATTTAATTTTGTCCTATTATATATTTTGAAAAGCCAGGCACTATGCTGGATTCCATGTGCATAGAACATATGTCTTCTGTATGCAGAATTCCATACAGAATAATGTTTGGTAGACTCAAGGAAATAGCTAAACATCAGGATGGGTAAAGCATAAAGAAAGCAAACGTATGTAAATACTGGCTATTCTATTTTGGACCAGATTTGTTTGATACAGTTAGAGAAAACCTCTTACTGTTCTCAGTAACAGAGCTCTGCACAAAAGCAATCTCTCCTTGCCTCTCTCTCTGCCTTATCTTCTCAGAGGTAAATGATCTGGCTAGGTACCAGTGTTAAGCCCTGCAAAACACCACCTTTTTATGAAGCCACACATGGGGATTTAGGACCGCGCCATTTGTTGGAAGTGTTTGAGAGGAGTCTGCAGTATTATCAGAAGTGTGATCTCTTACTGAGAACATTTATTAGAAGTATATTGATGATATACCTGCAAAGGCTTTTCAAATCATCAGCTGTATTTCAGTGCCTGCTGCAAGTGCTTTGCTCCCCCAGACTTCATTGGGAACACAGGAGATAGTGTGCCATGCAGGGCACCATGGTACTGGTGACTAACCTACTGCTGCCACTGACAACATATGAACCTCCATATAACTTTGAATGGTGTTAGTTAATATGGGAATAATATGGGAATAAAAACATCGGTGACAAGCCCATGCTAGTGGTGTAGTTTTAAGTGTTGCAGAATGCTTGATACCAGTGGAGGGAAGTCAGAAAAAGATGGGTTTTTATGGACAAGATTGGGAGTGATGGAGTTTTATCTGTCTAGCAGGAAGCTGCAAATTTAATATGTTAAAGGTGAGCTAGGAGATGGGCGTGCTGTTAGCCTTTATTCATCAGCATCATCATGAGAACAGATATTTTTTTATCCACTGAGAACACCATGCTGCCAGCTACTTCCTACTCAGCTGAGCGCATCCACTCTTCCCTGTGACGCCAGCACTTTGAATGGGTGCTGATTACACCAGAGCAATACTTGCCCAGGAGCTGTTGCAAGTTAGACTCCCCCTATACTGCATGTCTTTTAATGCAGCTTTAATTGAATTTTTATCATTTTTCTTACCCAAAGCTTTGTTCCAACAACAGATGGGGTCACTGTCCTGCCACGTATGGGGCTGAGCTTTTAATCTAAGGAACAATCTTTGCTTTTAAGCTTCCCTTTATTTCAAATATCATGACATCTATCCTACTCAGAGAACACTGATATCAGAGGAGGGAGGACTAAAAGGAAGCAGTAAAATAAAAAAAAAAGCTAAAATATACTAAGAGTTTTATCTGATAATAATAATTAAAATTGTTATTGTAGTAGAACTTCACAAAACAAAGTGTTTTTTCTTCTATTGGTATTAGTTTAAATGAAGTTGCCCATGTCCCATTCATCACCCAGCTTGTGAAAGTCATGGTACAGCGGTGGTGTGCAATCTGGATGCATTCCCTGGACTTTTCCATTGTGTAAGATGCATAAATGCTCAGTACTGCTAGCACAGAGATAATAAAGATGATAAAATGTTTCTTACTTGAAGGGGGGTTCTTATACTGACATAGAAGGCTGGACAGATACAGAGGGCTCAGCTTGTTTCTGCCAGTATAATTTCAGTAATGTTGGAAGGGGTGTGGTAGCTTATAACAGCTGAATATTTGGTCCCTTACTCAGAGATGACAATACTGATTTGACTACAAAAATGTGACTGAATGGGAGAAAACCCACTCACTCTTGCTTTGCTTTTCACTTTCTGAAAGATTAGAAGACATTGGGAGCATCCTTTTGACCACTGACTTTGCAGGCAAAAGCTGTGTGGAGCTCTGGGTGTGTACTCTTGTGCTGATTCTGCTGCAGGCTGTGTCACTTCACAGAAATATTAAGAATGCGCATCCTTGAAAACTTTAAGAATTAGTTAATTATTGGGCCTGATTCACTCTGTTAACAGCCTCCAGGCTGCGAGCTCCCACAGAAGGTTGTACAGACTGAGTTGTACTGAGCTGTACACTTGATACAAAGCATGTGTCACATTGTCTGAGAGGATATCGGTGTATGGCATAATAATAATTTGAACCAAAGTGACTGCTTTTGTGTCATCCTTCCATCAAACCTGCTGTGCTGCCATTATTTATTAATGTTCCTTTTGTACTAGTAAGCTGCTGTGACGTGACTCAGGTACTGCAGCACAGCTGGCACATGCTATCTGGTACACAGAGGACACAGGTCAGCAGCTGGAGAATTAGATTGGTGTGACCCTGTGCATCCCCTGTATCTATCTGTCTTGGAGGAAAAATACCAAATGCAGTTATTTTCTGCAGGAATAAATAAAAGCAGCTGATGTTGAAGGCTAGAGAGTGTGGGTTATGCTAGTGAAAAGAGGTAGGAGAACAAGTTTTTCTTAATGATCACTCTTTCTAAATGGAAGTGCGGTAATAACAGAAAAAGAAATGTGAAGCCAAACTGAGTAACTCTCCCAAATAGAATAGTAATGTTGCATTCTGTAGCTGAGGACCTGGCTGTAAATTCTTCCATAATATATTTTTCATCACAGTTATCTCTTTTCTCTCAGAAGAGAGGACCGGGTCCTTACAGAACAGTGTGTACTGTTACGTGTGTGAAAAAGCTATTTATTTGAGCATTAAAAAAAAAAAAAAAAAAAATTAATGCTTGAATTAACAGGCTTGATTTTAGTATCCTCTGGCACAAAGTCTTTCCAGACTTTAATTCATTTTAGTCATACACTGAAAGAATCTCTTCTGTTTCCCCCTTAATTTTTTAAAAATGTGGTGAGTGATCCACAAGTACTTCAGTGTCCTCTCCTCCATGATGTAAGAACATGCTAACTTGCCTGTTGTCTTCTGTCCTGTTCCTTGCATGTACATTCTTTTTGGTGACGTTGCTCTTTGAGGCTGGTTTGCTGAGTGGTGACATTTCATTCTAAAAGCACTGATGAACCTGAGTGTCTGTTTTCTTACCGTGAGCATTACACTGTATTTGCCACCGGTGCATTGAATCTGCCATTTTGGTGTCTGTTCTCCGTGGATGTGATCCAAACTACTCAATTCACACATCCCCAGTTTTGGGGAGCGCACAAGCTTAAGGGTTGTCTCTGTCATCTTTTTGGTTGGAAATGGTCACAAAAAGTACCCAGAACTTGAAAAGTAAACTTTTAATGCTCTATTTTAAATCTTTTGGATTTTTGTAATGCTACTAAGGGGTTACCTGAGCATAGCCCCTACTAGATGAGATAGTGAAGCATGAGCATTTGATGATGCAGGATATCAGGTCCTCTGAACAAATAAAATTATCTAGGCACTGCAAGGGTGTGGTACAGATCAGTCCACCATGGTTTTGAGGTACTTGTGCATTTCCTGTATGCACTGTTGCATAGTGTTAGTGGCTGTACACAGCAGATAAAGCTGTGAAACAGATTGAGCCTGGGGGGACCTTGCTCTCCAGTAAAATGTTACCTATGGAACATTATTTTGAGGGGGACTTGCAAAATTATTGACTTTGCACACTTATGAAGTACTGAGGCCTGTTTTTTCACAAATTCATAAGCAGATTGCAGAGCACAGAAAAGCAAGCAGAAAAGTCCAGTATGCCCGTGCATACTATATTCTGGTATATAATGCCCAGAATGAACTGGCTGCCTATCACTGTTCTATCAGTTGAAGTAGTGCTCTTCAGATAGTTCCAACCTTTCAGTTACCATCTGCTAAGACATAATCATAAGCTCATTGGAAAGTGTTTGTCAGAAATCACTTCATGCTAATTGATCTCTCTTCCGACACACTTTAGTAGCTAACTTTTAAGACCTGAGATCCATCATTGCTACACATTAGTTGTCAAGATAACAACACAGCTGTCCTTTGGAAAAAAAGAACCTAAAGTACTTGAACTATCACAAAATTATAGGAGAACAGCTTTTAAACAGCCATGTTAAAAATTTTAACTGAAACAAAAGGAAGCATTGATCAAAACAACATATCCCATCAGCAACAGCTGCATTCTTTTGCTGGATTTGTAAATTTAATTTTGTTTTGTTTACAGTGAAAGAAGAGGTGCAGGGATCATGGAAAATCACTAGTGCAAGCTATTTTCATTCTTTTCAAGCATGCCTTCTTCCTGACATAATTATGCCTAATGATTTGTTGCATTCTGCATCTGCAGTAATCATGATTTCATCCTTATGTTTAATCACTGCATCTTTGCTATTCTTTCAAAGATGTGGTCAGCAGCTCTGGAGGGGCAGAAAGTTAGGTGGCCAGAGATGGCAACAATACCTATTCTTACTAAGGCCAATGAAAATTTTGACAGTAGTAGGGCAAAATACAACATTCACTTTATTATACAATGTTAAATGCCTGATAAATAAATGTCGCAGTGTTAGTCATAAAGCTGAAGCTTTACAATTTCCATTTTTGCCCAAAGTCTCTATTTATTCCCATCAACACTCAATTTCAAATTTAACATCTGTTGAAAAATCTGCTTGCCTATTACTTTTCTCCAAAGAAAGAAAACATTTTGTTATGTGCTGTGTTCCTGCTGCACCTCTGCAGTCAGCTGAGGAACACCGTGTGTAAGGCTAAGATCTATTCTGGAGTTCTTGAAAACTTTGAAACATCTGGTAAAAGGACTGCTTCTTGGCTCTTTACAAACCTTCCTCCAGAGAGCTGAGTCTTTGGAGAAGGGACCTACCCAATGCTAGGGGAGCATGATCAATAGCACTTCTATTGCAGATGACTTAGTCAAGTAATTTGCAGAGGCTTGAATTTGCCATTATTATGGAAAGTAAGTCAGTATCTAAATTGAATGCTTCTTGAGGTGAAAGCATGGCTGAGAGGCAGATACATCTCAAAGTATGTGGGATAATGAAAAAACCTACCACAAAACCAACCAGCCAAAAAACAAAAAAACCCCACCTAAATTAGGTCAGTCCTCAGCTGGACCCAGTTTTACTCCTATCGAAGCACCTTGCCATTTCTTCAGTGGAACTTGAAAACGTGGAAGGGTGAGTGAAAGCAGACTTGCAGAATCCTCTTCAATGAGCAAAAAGGCTAAAATCTGTGAAGCTCCAAAAGAATTCATAAAAAATAAGTGGATTTGACTTTTTGAGGTAAGGAAGCTATACAGGTTTTCAGAAGTTTAATTGCTTTTCTAGTTAGATTCAATTTATTTAGGTTAACAATGGTTTAAGTTTATCTAGACAGCTACAAGAGGAAGTCTAAAGACTGCTGAAATAAATACCTGTCAAAGGACATGTTATATATAATAACTCAACTAATTAACAGCAATTAAGAGTTATGTAACACTGTTTGTCCCCAGACATAAAAGCAGTTTGAAATGAATTAATGAAACATAAGCAGTAAAAAATATCGCATTTGATAGTGGGCAAATGGAAGCCTAGAGCAAATAAAATGATTGCCATGGAAACAAAGAAAATTTGTGTCAAGATAAGGAAAAGTACACAGAATTTTTTACTGTCTTATGTAGCAGTCTCTTTCTAGTTTGTTGTTGGGTTTTTTGTTGGTTTTTTTATTGTTTTTTCTTTTGTGCTATCTTTTTGTTGTTTCTTTCCCATC
Organism: Megaceryle torquata; assembly: GCA_024611175.1. Classification (NCBI taxonomy): domain Eukaryota; kingdom Metazoa; phylum Chordata; class Aves; order Coraciiformes; family Cerylidae; genus Megaceryle; species Megaceryle torquata. Next base: position 82,138 of record JANIJG010025235.1, on the reverse strand, counting down.
ACTATCACATCTCTGCTGACTTGTCTCAACTGCTTATTCCACACATTTGATAGACATTTTCTGATTTGCAAGCCTTCTAATAATAACTTTTTTTTTCATGACATGTAATAAAATAATTTGATCTTTTGATTCTATTTGTATTTTAAGATTGCCTTGTAATGAGCCATGACAAAGAAGATATTAAGACATCTTAAAGCACAAATAGCCTGTGCTCTCAACTGAGATATATGTATGTTCACAAAAGAACTAATATCAAGTGGTTTATCTTCCAGCAGCAAAGTAGAATTAAGATTTTTTTTTTCCTTTGGATAGGAACACTGGGTAAAACACTGTTATTTTTCTTCAGCTTTCTAACTTTGGAATCAGGTTTCATTTGGCACAAACAGACATCGCTCCAGTGAAACTGGTGGCACATAACAAAATTCTGGTCCAGAATAACTGAGTAAGCTTGTTATCCTATGTATATTCCTGTAGATGGGTGGTTTGTCTCCGTAAACCACACAAAGGGCTAATCTGACCCTGAGAACTGCATGCTCTTATCTTCAGTAACTCACAGCCATCAGATTGCAGTGTGGAGAGCTGAAGCAGCAGCTCAGCATAATTTTACACAGCAAAAATTTTCTATTGCATGTCACTCCTGCTCCACAAGCAGTTGCAGACTAACTCACATATGTCAGCTTCAGCAGCCCTCTGGCTTGCTCCTTCTCTTAGCCAGGGGTGTAGGTTACCAGCAGGCTTGGAGCCAAGACAGTCTTATTGATGCCTATGGCACCTGCATTGGAACTGCTCTAATTCAGCTGTTTGTGATGGGTGTGTTGTCTGGACACCCAGAGTGGCCAAATCCCACATATGGCATCTATTTTACCATTGTGTTCCTTCAGTTAAAACCAGTGAAAATACCAAAAGAAAATTATCTTTTAGTACTAAGACGCTATTTCTTCTCTGCATATCCTTAGGTTTATGTAGCTGGACTTGCATTATTTTCTGTAATGCAATTAATGACCTTCTGTGATTTACAGATTGCCATGTCATGTTTTTGAGTGAAGGTCTATTTCAGATTTCAGAAGTTAGAACTCTGCATACTAGCACTCCTCACTGTTTTAATCTTTCAGGGGAAAGGCAGTTGAGCAAATGTATTTGGAGCTGAAGACAAGGCTAGGGGGTTTTAGAAGCATCGAGGTGACTGAAGTGGACACGTCTCTTTGACAGGAGGAATAGCAATGAGACTTAATTCAAAAGTATAAGAGCTGAGTACAGAATGTGAAAGCAACCACTTTTCTCTTCCTTCTTGCAAACTCAGGAGTGTTAATGCTCCATGTAAATTCTTGCCAGTCCTCTGCACTTCACACAGACCTGGTCATTCAAGCGAAGAATAAACTTGGAAGAAAGTGCAAAGAAGGACAACTAGTGAGCTGAAGGAAATGGAGAACCTGCTGTTCAGAAGAAGAGAGGCGGTCTGACTTACCAAAAGAGGTTCAAGAAAGTGCTAATTCACACTCGAGAATAAATTGTGTGGATAAATATTGTAGGGAGAAAAAAACCTGTTTAAGCACAAGAAAATAACTGATGGTTTGCATTGTGTATCCACATTCAAGCTGACAAGTGGAAGGTTTCCAACAATTAGAGGACAGAGTTTCTATTTCCAGTATCAACTGCAGTGGCGTTGCCTGAACACAATGGAGCTTGATCAGTCCATGACTTAGTTTCCTGCAGCAGTTTCTGCTGGGACTGTGTTTCTTTGAAGTAAACCAGCTCTGTTGCAAAGACTGGGAATAATTAACTGGACATTGTGGAAGTGTCTTATACATAGAAACTATTCTGCCCCCAGCTACGCTGAAAATTGAACAAATAGGGGTAAATGGATTGTCCTGTTCACAACCTTGTGCCAGTGTTCCCTCTAGGTGAGAACTTCCCATTGTGAGCCCTGACAGGTCCCTGAATTTATTGTATCTGTTTAGAGAAAAAAGAATCCAAACATTTACTTCATATGGGAACCTACATACCCCCTAACTTTACAGTTACATAGTTACTGTGATTATAAGTTATTCTATGCATGAAGTTGTATCTACAGGCAAGACTGCAGGCTTAAGGTTATATATATAAATATGTGATGAAGATTTAATAGCAGATACCTAAAATATATAATAGAATGAACTATTTTGCTTATTCTTCACTTGCTACCCCTTTTCTTTCATTTTGTATCCACCTCATGGTTTTTACTGAACTCTTTATTTAGCTCCTGTGTTTAGGATAAAAAGCTTGTTGATGTGCTCCTGCAGTCACAAAAACATTTTCTAAGCTTTTGAGACTCTGACTACTTGAGTATTTTCCAGGCTATCTTTGGCATTCTTCTCTTCATCCTTTTCCTTTTATTTGGCCTTTCTCGTGTGGGTGTTTTTTTTTTTGGTTTTTTTTTTTTTTTTTCTTTTTTTTGTTTTTTTTTTTTTCTGCACAGTCATGAAGGCTGGAGATCTGGTCTCAGTGTATTCAGATATTGAAGGGAAATGTAAAAGAGGAGCCAAAGAATTTGAAGGAGCCAAAGTTTTCCTTGGAAATGGGATTTCAGAATTGAGTCGCAGTGAAATCTTTAGTTCGAGTGGCCCACTGAAGTAAGTCCATAGTAACTGCAATCTATACCTACAACTTTGCAAAGGGAGGGAAGAAGATGGGAAGACATTTTTAAACTTTCTGTACCCTAAGTGAAACCACAAGTTGCCTTTAGCTGAGACCTGTGTTGAGATTTCCATTATTTTTTGGGAAGTGTTAGTTAAACATATAAAAAGCAGTGTAGAAAAGCATGGACATCAAATTAACAACTGACACTTTACATCCCAAAACCAAACTACAAAAGATCTAGTAAAAAATATTACATTATCGGGGGATTTCTGATTTGTTAGAGCTTAAATACAGTAAAAGTAGTGGTAGGGTACACCTGCTGAGTTGATGACATGGAATGTCAGCGTGTAATGCTAAATCTGGTATCTGCGAGTTTGCTTTCTCTTATCCTTCCTTTTTCTTGTTGGACAGTGCGTTGCATATACAATATAATACTTAGTATCTTCAGTAATATATTGTTTTCAGGCTCAGTATTGTTTTTTCTTGTTTTTATTGCTGTCCATTTCCGTGTACATTTGTCTTAATGAAATCTGTATCATATTTAAAACTTTTATGTTGTTTGTGAGTTCAAACCTTTGCTTTGTAGGCAAATCAATGTTCCTGTAAGGGTTTTGAAATAGAATTTCTTTAGTCATTTGAATGAAATCTCTGACAGTCTAGAAAAATTGAGGAAGATCAAAGCAGGTAATCCCATACCAGTATCCTAGTGCATACATGGCTAGCCAAAAGCAGTTACAGATTGAAAGTAACATATTTAAATCTGGTTCTATGCATTTCTTTACATTATCAAGGCTTGGATTAGATCTTAGTTTGTCTTGTGTACAAAAAAAGATATATAGCTTTATGCAATTTTAACAGATAGTTCCAATTTTAACGTAGTACATTTTTTGTTATGGCTTCCCCAATTTAATGATGTAGTTAAAAAAGAATCATATTACATAATTGTAAACATATTTTTCTTGGTTGATTTACAAGTGCTTTCTTTTTTGGTAAGATTATTGTTTCAAGTTTATATTAGTAAGCACAAGAATTTTACTTTAATATTGTTGAAAATTACAAATCCGAGTAATTGAGATTTTTTTTTTTCATGTTTTTCAGGGGGATGGGCATAAGAATGATAGAGCCAGTCTACCTTAGTCCTTCATTTGACAATGTGCTCCCTAGTCATTTGTTTTTACAGGTATGTTTGTTAAAAAAATAAAAGTCTGTACTATTTGCAGCACAATGAACATCCTCTAAGCACACATCAGTACTTTTTACATTCATTTTGTATTATGGAACTTAATTCACTCTGTGGATTTACAAAAAGCAAAGTGTTTACAATTAAGTCAGTATTTACATGTAGGTGGTTTAGTGAGATATAATAAGGCACTTGAAAGTGACATAAGAGATAATCACTTAAAAACTTAAATATTATTTTTGGACAGATAGTCTGCATGGAACTTTTAGGTTTTGGTATCTGCCTATGAACTCAGAAATATGAGCCTCTTTCAGAGTATATCCTTCTATAAATAATTGGGTAAATCTACAAATCTTCAGTTGACTTTATGTTGAAGAACAAATCCATATCTTTTTAGGTCTAATGTAAAAGGTCCACCTAAACAAAATAGCTGAAAAATCTTAAAGCAGCACAGCTTTCACTAATTCTTACCATAAAAAAGAATGGCTTTTTTTTTTTTTTTTTTTTTTTTGCGGTGTGTGTGTGGTGTTTACTGTAAAATTTAAGAACATTTTAAGCTAGGTTTTCCTTTTGCATCTTGAATATTCGTGATAGCTATAATGCTTTTCACCCCACATTAAAACTAATTAAAAGTAATAGACGTGACAATTGGCTACCTGTGCTATGGTGAAATGCAGGATGATGACATCACAGAACTTCCTATTTTTCTTCCATCAGGTATAATTCTTGATTTCATTTTGCTGACATAAAAAGATAAGGTGAACATTTAAATTAGATTTCTAAGACAAGTAGTGTGCCAACAGTGTTATTGTGCTTTTTTGAAATAACTAAGAGGATTTAGAAGCAGGGCTTAAAACAAAATCAAGCTGTCCAGCCTTCAAAAAAACCCCTAGGTTTCTTCAATCTTGTTCAGAGATACTCTCTAAAATTACAACTTACCTTCTCATTTGATTTAAAACTGTGCCAACCAAAGACAACATTTAGTAAAGACAACTTTGAAAAGGTTTTTATGTCTTTGTTTTGAACTAAGCGAAGCTTTCAGAATTTCCCTATTCTATAAGATCCAATATTGTGCACAATTACTGCATATTATTTCTCTTTAGTGCTTCTGTTCAGTTTATGCAATCAATAGCACAGTTCAGATTCTTAGTACCTTAATTCAGCAAGTTTAAACTCCTGCCTATTGATCTTACTTACTGTTTGTTGCTATACTACACCCGTATGTTCATATAGTAAATGTTCCAATAAACAAGTAAATATAAAATATTTGTAATACACAGAGCTGTGCTGTGTCTGACATAGTATCAGCTTATTTTATTTTGACTTATAGCACTGTAGGCTTTGTAGTCATGAACCCTTAAACTTCAGTCATAGATACTCATATATAGCTTTAAATAAAAAAAAGAGCCCCTTAAGTATTTTGACCTGTACTTCCTCTTTTGTATAATCCCAATAGTCTGTTTTCTGTTAAGGAACTGACAGCAACATCATAGGTATCTTCACTGCTGAATTAATTTTTGTGTCAACAAGTTAGTAATTCCTTAATACAGAACTTCATACAGGATGTAAGGTTTGAATTCTTCCATATGTGTTTTTATACTAGAACTTGCCTTCTGTGGTTGTGAGCCATATTTTAAACCCTCAACCAGGAGAGAGAATTTTGGATATGTGTGCTGCACCTGGAGGAAAAACAACCCATATTGCAACATTAATGCATGACCAGGTAAGAGAAGCCATGGAGCATTTTCGATCTCAGTGAGGAAAGTCTGAACACTATTCATTTGCACAGGTTTCTCCACTTAGCTGTCAGAATGCAGAGATAATTTGCAACAGCAAAGAATGAATATTTGAATGTTCTGCTTACCACTATATTTTGCTACACATCAGAGCTCCTGAAATGGGCACAGCTTATCTCTGTGAAATAGTAGCCATCACATTAAAACCTTATTTACTGCAAATTGACTTGTTGAAATATGTTTGATTTCACTTTTAAAATATTATTGATTTATTTGTAATGAAATAATTTGTAACATGCAGGGCAGAGTTATGCAGGAATATGCTGGATGCATAGAACTAAGAATATATGGAAATCAGGGGTTACTACTGTGTGCCAAAAGAATACACAATTCTGTACAAAAACATTAACAAGTTCCTAATCCAATTAAGTTTCTTTTCACTAAAAATTCTCAATTATGCAGTACAGGTGTAATCATAGACTTGAATTTCTAGTTTGATTTTTTTCATTCTACAGTAGAAGGCCACAAAACCAAAAATAATTCACAAGAAGATAACAATATGAGAAGGAACAAAAAATAATTAGAGAAAGACAAAGGAAAATAAGACACAAACCAAAATGAATGTGGATATAGGAGTAACTATTTGCATATATTATATTTCTATATGCAAAATGAAGGACAGAAATGCTCTTTTCTAGCAGAGAGGGCAAAAACGTGTAATGTTTCCTGTAAAAATTTAGTAAGGTATTACTATTTTCATTGTAGTAGGGTTACTAGAGTATTACCAGGTTATTTATGTGGTACTTGAATGGTTGTCTGTGCATTAATGGGAAGGTACAGTGGGAATGATATGAATGTATTTAGAAAATACATGTATTCAGTTCTGTGATGGTTTGTTTATTGAAGTGTTTTTCCCTCAGTGTGCAAACATACATTAAACATGCATTAGAGTCATTAAGACATTTATTAGACAGATATATAAAGCTTCCAGTAAAGAATTTCAGTGTGACAAATAAAGGAAGTCTGGAAAAGCATATATTTCTGTCACAGATTCGTTTATATCTATTCTTTTTCCATCTCTGTATGTACATTTTGTATAACTTTGTATAACTGTTTTTTTTTCTTAGTAATTTTAGATACTTTGATTGTGCTTACCTCCATCTGAAGTGGTAAAGATTAAGAATACAGAGGTTGAAGTTCATCTGATTTTTTTTTCCTTTTCTGAGTATATAATTCTAATTTAAGATATGGAAAAAATGTTAGTAAATTTGCACTGCTTTTTCATTCTTAAGTTCCATTCACAGATTTTTCCATACTATATTTCCATAGACAGTATATTAAATCATTAACTTTTCAGTATATTTGAGTCAGTCTTACATTTTTTGATTTGTGAAAAATTGTATATTGTTTTTAGAAGATAAAATCAAAATGTTAAATTACTCAGTAATGTTAAGAGCTTTTACATAGGAATTGGGAATAATTAAAGCTTGAGAATTTATTACTGTCTAGATCCCAGTCCAGACCACTGTTTTATCCAGGTATCTTTTAGGAAGTCAGTCTGGCAGTGGGGCATTATTGTCTTCCAGCCTGTTCTTTGTTCTGAGAGTCTCTCAGGAAAAGGATTTATCCTCTTTATATCTGCAGTATAGCGCACATGCAGCAAATCCACTGTTTTAGCAACAGACACAACTTCCAAGTCCAATCACTTCTTAGTGTGCATCAGCTTGAATGGTGATAGGGGAGAAGTAGTGGCATGTGGTTATTGAGTGCTCCTGTGAGAAGTGATTTGTCTCACGGTACCTGAAGGCTGGACACCATTGACACAATATAAACTTTTCTTTACTTCTCAGTCCTAGACCTACATATTGGCTAACATGACATACAATCAACAGCTTAACTTAACCGATTTGGGGTTTTTTTTTACTATCTTAGTCACGTTACCCTTCAATAAGCCTCTAGAGAGCCATCACCAAGTAGGAAAAAGTTGTAATGTTTTCTCAGAAGCTTTGATACGCTATAGCAAGTTTAGTAGTTTTTGGTATTTGGGTTTTTTCGGAAGATAGTATTATTGTTCTGGATTCTGCTGATGCTACTGTTTACTTTCTCGTGTTTAGAGATTTCATCTGTTAGATTGTGGTATTCGACTTTTGATTTATCTTGGGAGGGGAAAAGAAATCTTATTTTTACATAAAAGGAATAATGTGTAATTGTGATTCCCTCCACATTTAAATTTTTTTCTAGTATTTATAGTATTTCTCAAAGTAACTTGAGTGACAACTACTGCAAGTATAAGAGTACATTATGAGTCTGAGCAAGACAGATGCATGGCTGTGGGCCTCATTTCCTCAGAACTGAGCCATATGTGATATTTCCTACCATCTTAATGAACATTTAAAACTTGTTCATCTATTTTACCATGTATTTGAGACTTCTGTCCTCTTTCAAATGATTACATTTTTACCTAACCTAGTGCTAGTAAAACAAACAAAGAGTACCAAACAAAAAAACCCAATTGACCAAAGCCAGACATTATAGGGTTCCTTAGGGAGTGACTGTGCCAAGCAGGGAGTGCCAGTCCAGATGCACACAGAAAAGATGGGCAAACAAGGGCTACTAGAGTATGGATGTAAGAATAACAAAACTCAGTAGGGAAAACTAAGCCACGTTTATCACACTGCTCATGGAGAGAGGAGGAAATTGGGAACTGCGCATCCATTTAATAACTATGCTTTTGATAAAAACTTTGGGTTTTTTTCAGGGGGAAGTAATAGCCATGGATAAGATAGCTAACAAGGTCAAAAAAATTAAGGAGAATGCTGAATTGCTACAGTTGAATTGCATTAAGGCCTTTTGCTATGATGGAACAAAGGCACTTTCAGTTGAGAAGATGGAGGATGACCAAGGTAAACAATTTGTGTATTAGTAGTTTTTAGAAGAAAACAGTAATCAGTTTTGCACTAATAGTATTAAACCTGACACAGGTCTAGAAGCCCTCAAAATCTTGGCAGATACCTAAGTTGTTTCAGCACTATGAATGCATTTATTTTCTACTCTTTTGTGTTTATCAGCTTTTCCATGAAGCAAACACAAAACTTAAAACTATCTGTCCTTATCACGACCTAATATGCTCAGAGGAAATGCATTCCTTTCCCAGATAATGCTGAAGACCAAAGAAGCCTTCAGTCTTCTTTCATGATAATGTTTAACCCCATACTCTGGATTGTTTGACTTGGTTTAAGGAAAAAAAATACTTTTGCAGAATTGCTTGGCTTTTCTGCCTCAGAATCCTCATCTGTAAAATGAGGCTATTAATACCTAACTCCCAGGAGTGCTACAAGGTTTAGTTCATTGATGTTTGTTCAGCTGTTCAGAGGAAAGTTTTATACAAGTACAGTGTATTATTTTAAGTTAATTTCATTTGCTTTTCTGAAGCACTGTATTTATGGTACTGGTTCTGTTCCCATGATGGAATGATTAAACGGTATCTGCTGTCTTGATTATTTTTAGTTTGTTGTGCAAAGTATGCTATTATTTCTCACTCTTGTTTTGTTCCAGTCACTGGTTAGCGTAAGTAGGAATCGGGTTGTACAATTCACCTTCCTTGTCCCTGTGCATTAGTTATTCCTGCTTTGGAGGACTAACAATACTTTCTTAATAGTCTTTCTATGTACATAAAATATTGTAGGTAGTATTGCAGGTTCATTTTACACAGATGAACAAGAGCTAGCTGTGATACTTGAGAGATCATGAAGGCTTTTCTGTACATCCCTGCAAGTAAGGCATATTTTGAATGTTGTAGTAATGGATCAGAGGTAGATAAATCAGATAGACTCATTTTGTAGTGCTGGAACAAGCTAGGTAGCAGTAGTATGAACTCACATGTTTTCACTTGTGACCTAACTTAAATATTTGAGGAATAGAAAGAACAAAGTGAGGTAAAGCATATATATGATATGGCCCTCTTCCTCACTGGAATCACTTTTGTCTTGCTGAAGCTGAGCAAAAGAGTCTTTCTAGCACTAAGGCAACAGAAGCTTTAGGGCTGTTGAGCCAGTGGGATTCAGACAAAAGAATAGGCTGCATATAGAACTTATGTATTCCCTTATCTAGCCAGGGAATACTCAGAAATTGTTCTTGTCTTCACAATCCTTATTTACTGTAGAGAGAGAGCATGAGTAACACGTTAGAACTTGTAATATTTCATGTTATTATGAAGTGCTTCATTTTCTACATATATATTTGCATCACGAGAAATAATCATATATATAGTCCAATTATTAAGTTAATAGTCTTAATAGTTAATTGAAGGCTTCTCTTGATAAAGATTTATACATTTGGTTCAGTTATGAGCTGACTGTGGTTCATTACAGCCTATACATAGAACTCTGTACCCAGCACCTCTGACCAACTGTGTTTCATCACTTTTCTTTGATTACTTTTACATTTTACTTTCAAATTATTAAATTTAGGTTAGAAGATATTGCCTAAGGAGATGTTGTATTGTTTTTGTTCATGGAACTAAAACTTCAGTTTTCTGTGAGGTGAAATCTACAACTAGCAGTGTTGAAACTTCTCTCCAGCTGAGATTACTTTTGCAGACACTATCTACAGAACATAAATGTTTTATGTTGAGGAAGCAGTAAGAGCTTGTCCTTATGTATGGTGGAGCCTAAAGGAAAGAAACAGCCACATTTTACATTACTAACTGCTTTTTATAGAAGGACCTCCATTCTTACCAGAGTCATTTGATCGAATTCTTCTTGATGCTCCATGTAGTGGGATGGGACAGAGACCAAACATGGCTTATTCCTTGACTTTAAAAGAAGTGACCTCTTATCAGCCACTACAGCGCAAGCTTTTCACTGTGGTATGTATTAATCATTTGTAAATAAGCTAAACTGAACTGAAATGCTTTTTTAACATAAACTTCATACCTAAAAAAGGTGCTTTATCTTGCCTACCTTTCAGCAGTCAAGCAAAGAAGATAGTGTTAGGATTTGGTTAACCTCTCAGCTACAACTTGTCTGTTGCTAGGTGAAGTCAATTCACTGGGTCATAGGAAAGGTAATGTAAGCCGTAGTAAATAAAAACCTTTGTATGTGGGGGGTTTTATTTCCTCAATTTCAACAGGTTTAATTTATAATAGTCACAAGGATCTAAGTCACAGAGCAGGTCAAAGTCTTTTCTCTGCAGCAGGACAGACTCTATAAGTTCACTGCATAGAACTTCCATGCAGTGGTGCTGTGAGGTAGTATGGCATATGAGATGGAGTACAAAGCCAGGAGGCCATATTACAACTTTTCTTGCTAGTAGGAGTGCACTTGAGCTGATGCTGAAAGGAAAGATTTCCTGAAGCATTTCTAAATCTGAATTGTATGTATTCAAAGTGAACCACTGCTTGAAAAGCAACATAGGTGTAGCTTCTATGGGAAATACATGGCAGCAGCTGACATTTAATATCACTGATAAAATATTTTGCATCCATGACTGGTAATGAAAACAGAACTAATCTACAGCAGAACTGTACAAATAACAAATATTACAAGGTGAACCATGTCAATGGCATTAATAAATTGCATGAGCAGTGTATATATATAAACTGATACATACAAATATCTATCTCAGTATAATGCTGATTTGGAAAGAAAAATCTTTCTAATCCATGGGATCCTGTACTGTATTCCACAAGAACAATTAGTATCCTAATGGCTCAGACAGAAAGATTTGAGTTTAATTAAGTGCTAAGTTTTAATAACATAATGGTTTCTTGGTTCATGTTGCTTAGTACAAAAACTGAACTAGTGTTTATTTTTCCCTGCAGGCAGTGAAATTGCTGAAGCCAGGAGGTGTTTTAGTATATAGTACATGTACAATTACACTCTCTGAAAATGAGGAGCAAGTTGCTTGGGCCCTGAAAACTTTTCCTTGCCTCCAGCTTCAGGCACAGGTAATAGTATTTTCAGGGTGCTTCACACAATCCAATAAGCTTGTTTTGGCACTGTAAAGTTACACACCCTATTTACTATCAGTAAATCTCTTTTTCACTGCAGACAGTTTGAACTGCTGTGGATAGAAATAACACAGGGATTTCTGAGGCTCTTTTAATCTATTTTCATGTTTAATTGAGCTTCATTTGAAGATTATTAAGTAGTTTCCTGCTGTGTACTCTGGTTGTTTTGATTTGTACAACAGTCAGTTAAAACACAACAGGGACAAAAGATAATTCAGACAGGTTAAAATTTCTCTTGCAGTTATTCTTTAATGCATATATATATATATATATACGTTAATCTGGGTTTTTGCACACTCATGGGAGAGGTGACTTTTGTTTATTAATGCCAATGAAGTAGCAAAGACTTGCAGAAAGGATGGGAGATAAGTGGAAAGAACCTTGTTTTGAGGAGGATTTTATATGTACAGGAGCTGTATTTGCATTATATAAAGGAATGAGGGAAAACATTTGTTTCAGGCTGTGTCCCAAGACTGCACCTTGTCTTTTTCAGTCCATGTCTACCATTAAGATGTCTTTGAGGAGGCAATACATAGGGAGATGCTAGAATATTTTATCTATACCACATACATTTCAAATGTATGTTACCTTTATTAGTACCTTAAGAGAGTTTATCATAAGACCATATGCATGTCTCTTCCTCTTTGTTGATGTGATGAGATGGGTGGGCTTGTTTATCACTATGGCTTTGAGGAAAAGTATAACTGATACCTATTTAGCTTGCTTACACATTCTGTGATGATTTATATCTGTCTTAAGAAATTTAGATGCATATTTTAACCGAAATGGAAAAAAAAAAAAAGGTCTACAATTATATGAAGACAGGTAAAGATTTAACCAAACTGAGAAATTTCTTAAAAGATTTGTCTGTCTGGGTTCTTCTGCCTGCTATCTCACCATGTATTTACTAGGAATTTTTCAGTTCCAGCTGTTTCAACAGAGGCTGTACATTTTAACAGCATAAAAATTGTCCCTGATAGAATGACAAAGCAAAACATAAGCTCTGTTAACTCAAATGCAAGATTAAATGTGGTTTAATAGACTTGCACCAGTAATACCAGTTTTGAATAAAGCACAAATGTCATATCTGTAAAAATTAAGCTTTTACATATAGTATATTTTAAACAATTCAGATGACAATTAATTGTTTACCCACAGATGATTTATGGTACCTGATAACCTGTTCCCCAGTGTAAACTAAGGTGATCTTTTCTAATGAACAGGCAACTTGAGTCTAGGGTTGACTTACCTCATGGTTTTTTATGTACTTCCCATGTTCTTTAATCTCTTGGTGGATACTTCCTCATGCACCCAGTCCACTGTCTCCCACTTTCTCAGTTTAGCAACAGATCCTGGAATCATATTGGGTAAGGAAAAAATCAGGAGATGGAGCCACAGGCATCGATCGTGTAGGTGGAGGTTACTGCAGGACGGCTGATCCTTTTGTTTGTGCAGATTTACTTCCTCTTAGGCATCCTCCACACAGGAATTACTATGTATCAGCTTAAATGCAGTAACTTAACCAGAAGGAAAAAGGAAAGAGTAGAGGAAGAAATGGGTCTGTCTTTGACCAGGTTGCTTGACACTGTGTAATACTGTTTTCCCTAGACTTTTATCTTTCCAGCCTTCTATTACATTACTTCAAGTAACTACCCCTGCCTGCCTTTGTATGTTATTTTTTTTCAATTTGCAATGGACAACTCTTTTTGTCTCTTACCTGTAAAGTGCCGAGATCCTGCTGAGGGAGAGAATCAGACTGCAGCCTCTTGGCTGCCCAGCTTTACAGCACACAGTATGTGGTTAAGCAACGAACTCGCATCATGTGCTGACTGGGTGAGCTCATGTGTTAGCAAAGTGTGATGGCTCAAAAAATACTCTGGTGTAGGCTGCCTTATAGACTATAGTAGACTTGATGTACAAAGGAGATCTATTTTTGATGTTGCAGTGACAGCTTTTGCACATTTTGTTCTATTTCTTTACTGAATGTATTGAAAGAATAATCCAGCTAAGAATCAGATTTTTTCCTAGATTCGGTGTACTAAAAAAGCAGTCGTCTACTCACAAGAAATGCTGAGAAAAGGGCTGTGATTTTAAGCCTTTCTCCTTGCCAGGATTTTGGTGCCAAATGTCATCTCCTAAATTCAGATACATAATCAGTTCCTTTCTGTCTTTTTCTGCCTCATACACCTACACATGTAATAGTAGTCCCATTTACCTGTTAGTCTAATTATGTGCAACTCAGATTTTTCTGCTGCATCATCTTCCAAAACGATGCCTCTTGCGGCAGTCAAGCATTCTGGGTTTGAGCTTTCAGTCTCTCACGTTCGAGTTTTTAATGTGAATAATACAGGTATTTCTACTACTGTTATTGAGTATATTAATAACTTGCTAAGGAATCGCTATTTTTGACTTAACAGAAGTACTGCATCATTTTCAAGCGGCAGCCTAACACCTTTAGACCTTATTATCTGTTGATAACAGCTTTCTCATGTTTCAATCCTTTGAGTAATGAATCATTTTAGACCTATGTACCTGTCCTCAGTAAGTACTCTAAACTACTGGGCTGAAGTGGGTTACGTATATATATACATGGGACCTTGTATATATATTGGCCAGATGAAGGCAAGAAAAGAAGGGCTACGTTACTAATAAATCGTCCTGGTGTGAATGACAGAAACCTAGCTTGTCTGTGTTAACAGGCAGCTCTGCATATATTCAGTGGAATAAATTATGCAATAATTTGTTTTTCTTTGTTACTTAAAAAGGAACCTCACATGGGAGGAGAAGGCATGAGGGGAGCTGGACTGTCGCTTCATCAGTTGAAACTGCTGCAGAGATTTGATCCATCTTCTATGACATTGCAAGGAATGGATATTAGTTCTTTGCAAGACTCCAGGGAAGATGATCTAATTTCACTGGCAAATAAGGACTGTATAGGATTTTTTATAGCAAAATTTATTAAATTGAACAGTAAATAAGCATTTAGGAATGGAACCTGAAAAAAATAACTCTGAGTCTGAAGAACAGTTCAGACATGAAGTATTGTTTCTTACTGCTGCAATGTTGCCAAGCCAACGGGCTGACGGCAGGGTTGCTATGGCAGCAATAAAATCTGCCAGCTGTTCTGCTGGGAAAGAGCCACAGGTTGCAGAAAGAAAGTCACGGTTGGGGGAAGGGCAGTATCATTTTTGAAGTCTCCATTTGCTTTTGTATTTCCAGCAGGTCAGGACATAAATGACACGTATATTCACTCGTACTGCTGTCTGTTCTGTCTTTCCCTATGTGAGCCCCTTACCTCGTGCAGCAACCAGAGGAAAGGGGTTTCGCTGGGAGGGGAAGCTAGCTACTTTTAATAAATCCAAACATAAATAAATGAGAACTATTATTGTGAATTTTGGAAAAGGTAGTTTCTATGGAGGTTTACCTGTAGTTAATGTTCCGTTAATAATGTGCTTTACAAAACACTGTAACATTTTACAAAGAACTGTTTTATAAATTGATACTTAGAACCTCATTTCTCTTTTATTTTAATACAAGCAAGATTCTCTATACACATAATATATACACAAAATACGATTAGGCTTTGTAGCATGTCTTTTATAGCAGCATGAATATATTAAACCATCTCAGTCTGGGAATGTAAATAAATATTGTTTTAACATCAAACTTCCCATGCATAAACTGTATTGGTTCTGAAATAGCCTATTGGACTGGCTGACAAGTGACAATTTTAAAATCAAACATTTGCAATAGAAGGGGCTACAGTTGTGATTAATATATCAGAAGACAGAAAACAATGCATAATACCATCTGAAATGTTGCAAATCACCTTTTAAAGAACTAAGAATATTTACTCTTTATTGGTTAGAAAGCATCATTAGCTAAAATTGTTATGAAAATTGAAAATGGGGAAGCATGCTAATGACAACTGCCTTAATACACTGCTCAAAGTTTTAATAATCTACATTTCTAAAAGATGTTAGATGTATTTGAAAATTCTGCTTCAGTTCCAGAGATCTTCTATGGAACAGTGTTCTCTTTTCTCAGTACTGCTGGAACTGACAATAGCATTAAAATTAGAGGGAAAAAGTAAGTACCATTAAAAAATGTAAACTTACGTGTGTGTGTTTGTTTTCTTCCTCTCACTCATCAATTTCCAGTTTTAAAAAGCATTATCTAAAAAAGTCTGTCTTTTCACACACTATTTGGTTGGATTAAAAAGAGCAGTAGTTCTTCTATAATTTTGTCTTTATACTGTCAGAATTGCTTTTGCATTTGCTCGCAATCAAAACAATGTATAAAATTTTGTTTCTCAGTATCCTAGTTGTTTGCATATATTTACTATAAATGTTTTGATACAGTATGTTCTCTGCTGGTCTTAAGAAAAACAAACATTCCTTCTGTTCTGCCAAGGTTTCCTAGTACATCCTCTGTAAGGCCTATCCTAGTGGGATAGGAGGATGGAATTCTTCTCTACCTAGTCTACTTCTGTTGGTTCCTTGTTGCCATTAACCATCACAGATCTAAAGATCTGAAGTAATTTTGTTTCATCAGTAGCAGATGAGATATCCTATTTAGAATCATGAAAGCTCATACTATGAATTATAGTCTTTTAAGTCTAAATATGGCTAAAGTAATTACTTTGTAATAAAAGGGATCAGTCTTTCATTTTAAGTACCCATTGAAATTTTTAATTGAGTGCTACTAGAAGTTTATATATATAGTTTTATATATTCTGCATTTTGCAGAATATATAAATTCTCTAAACCATCAGCACACATGGACTATATATGGAAATCTGCATATGCATATAAAGTAAGGATCATTGCCTCCAGTTTCAGTAGCAGGATTTGTACAATGCTGAATTTGAAAGAATTGGGACTGTTGCATTTGTGGTGGAAGATCTGTCGAGACCTTCCCTGATTTTTTTAGTTTTGAAAAATAAACAGGATTTTCAAGAAGGTGATCTCACTTGATTTTATATCAGAAGTTCCTGGGGTGGGGGAGGAATAAAGAAAATGTAACTGACTTGTGTTTGATTCCAGGGTAACTGCAGACCAGATTTCACCTGAAAAAAAAAATTACTGGTATCTGAACTTGTTTTTGCAAAAGTCAACTGCTAGACTTAAAAGAACACTTAACATATTAAGGGGATAAGCCTCAGCTGTTTCCTCTGGTTCCCCCCTCTGTTGGTAATTGGGGAAGGGAGAGACTTCTCCATCAAGCAGTTCAGAACAGAAACTGAACTAAGATGCTCCAAATTATGCCTTGAAGGAGCCACTGTCCTTCGTTTGACTATAGGCTTGGCTAAGTTGGACGAATGCCCTTTTTCCTTGTCTTTTCCAATCTTTCTTTAACTAGACTTGCAAGAATAGTTTCTCATTTTCACAATTTTGTTGTATGATGTATAAATATTTCTACTACATAGTATGATTACTTTCCTGATAAGAATGCTTTACACACCAAATCATTATGCTTCAGTATGCGATGCTGAAACATAATTGAACAAATGTATTTATACATAAGATATTTATATATTTAATTTAAAAAGTTGTTATTGTAATGAAAGATTAACCCTACAAAATAGATTATGCATGCAATCAGATCCTGTCTTTAAGAAAGTCTGAAAAGTAGTTTTCTCTATTTGCAGAAATAGTGATTAGTAATAGTGCCAAATCTAGATACTTATCTTGGTCAATATAAAGATATTAAAATAGGCAGCCTAGTAAAGTATGAAATTATTCTACAGCTTTTTCCTGTTTGAGTGTCATGGAGACCACCAATTTCTAAATCATAGGATTTCATACGCTTTTAAGGAAAAGTGGTGATGGTGATACCAAGAAATTACTTTGGAGTCAGTAGTTCAAAATATAGACAACCTTTTCATGTTTAATTATTCATGACTAAAAAAATCTATGAGCAAATCAAGTTTTGTACTAGAAACCACTGCAGAGTAAGCATGATAGATAAAAGTGGTAAGAATAAAGTAAGAAAAGAGAACATGGGTGAGTTAGAAGAACCAGCTTTAGCCCTATTATATCTGATAGAATTTTTTTGGGGCCTGCGTAGGAACACATCTCAAGGGTGTTAAGTTATAAAAAGAAACTGTCTATAAAACTACTGTAAGCTCATATATAACAGTTTGTTATATAAAAGTGGAGAAATAAATTACAGACAAATTGCCAAGCAATAAATTTGATTGAATAACATTTGATCAAAAACATTCACATTAAAAATGGCACCCACATATTTTACAGAAGATAGAAGAACTAAAATTTTGG
Source organism: Megaceryle torquata (assembly GCA_024611175.1). NCBI lineage: Eukaryota > Metazoa > Chordata > Aves > Coraciiformes > Cerylidae > Megaceryle > Megaceryle torquata. Next base: position 64,315 of record JANIJG010025235.1, on the reverse strand, counting down.
TGAAAGTTCTGCAATAAAGTAATAAATATAAGTAAATGTACACCAGAAATATTATGTTACTCTGAAAAATAATCTCTCTGCTCTTCCTCTAGACTATCTTTAATAAAAGATTTTTGCAATATGCTTCATGTTCCTGGATGGAATGGAATTATAAGTCAAAAGTATTTGGGAGATAGCTTTCAGCCTGATATGTTAAAGTAATCAGAGACCAAATGTAACCACAAACCAAAATAAATCTTGAAGAGGCTTTAGTAACTAACTGAGGAAGCGGCTTACACAAACCTTTTTACTTTGGACAGACACCAATTAGAGGCAATCAGACCACTCTCTGCATTACAGCTAAGGGAATGATTATGGACCACATTAAAACCTCTGCAGGTGTCACAAAACATGAGGATCAATTTACAAACCAACAGAGCTTAAAAATGGCAATTACTAACAAAATCCTAAGACAGTTAAGTATTAAGGGGCAGAGTATTAGACCTGAGCAGGAACTGCACGTATAGGATGAGTAACCAGATAAGCATGGAGACGTTAAAATAGATCTCTACTTTTAGAGTTTGATGAGTGGAATTTAATTTCCTTATTTTCCATTTATAATAAGGGCTATAGGTGAAGAGTTGACCGATTTCTGTGGAAAAAAAAAGATACTCCATTTAAACTCACTGTGGACTTAAAACCGCTCTTCATTACTTCGGGCCAAATCCTTAGGAGAAACCATTTAATTTTACAACTTGAGAAGCAAAAAACTCTTCTCAAATTCTGAACTCCTGATACCAGACATGGAATAGGAATTCATGCATGTTCTAGAAGACTTTTTAAATTTCTAATCAGTATTTTATGGATCAATTTAAAAAAATGTTTTAAGTTCTTAACTCCTAATGCTGCCTTTGTGCAAAAATCTGTTTACTTATTCGTCCCCATTGTCCCATCCCTTAACAGGTCTGGAGACTGTTACTCTCACCTCTTTCCAGTCCCTCCTCGAGAGTTCTTTCTTCCATGATGTCTGTGTGACACTAAACTGATAAAGGATAGACTTGGACTGCTGAACAGCATTGATGTGTATTCATTTGAAAAGACAGACAAAAATAAGGTTAACATCCCACATATGTGTAAATGTTAAAATGCATCCCATTCCTTCCATATACTGAAATTCTTTAGAAAAATATAGAGCAAGAGCTGACAATATATCATTTAATTATCTTCCTTCCTTTCCTTCTGTCTCACTGGTTTTATTATCTTTTTAGCCCATCTGAACAGAAATTGTACAGGTTGTTTGGTACCACACATACATAAGAAGACTCTGGATCTCACTGGGACCTCTATCATGTCTCAGATTCAAAGCTCCTGAAACCAGATAAGGAAATATTAACTCATTAGTATCCTAATGCAAACAATAATCTTAAACTTCCTATTGGCAAAACTTTGTGAAGACATTTCATCACAATAACCTTTGATATGTCCTCCAGTTGGAGTATTTTTAAAGCTTGCTATTCAAATAGTTCTGTTAAAGTGCTTTTCAAAGTAGTGCTCAGCAGGCAGGTGGTATTGTGCAGTATATGTAGTATGAGCTCACATTACACATGATTTGTCACTCAAAATAGTAACTGAAGGAAAGTATCTTAACAAGGCTACTATAAAGCTACTGAGTTTGCCTAAGAAATGCATGTGTTAGTATGTTGTCTGTACAAAATGAGCAGCACTACACAAAACATGACTCTCTCCTTAGTTGGATTGGGACATGCCTTTTTTTTGGTGATATTTATATCCCATAAATGAATACATAAGTCATACTTAAACACTATGGCTTGGACTATGCTCTATTTTCTCATTTAATTGTCTAAACGTGGTTAACTCCTCCATGGTTTTCATGCACTCATCAGTGCTTTGAAATTCTGCCAAACATTCCTTAAAAATTACTTTAAAAAAGGTGGGAAAAAAATATCTGGAGCAAAAGTTGAAAAACAAAAAATTCAGAGTATTGAAGTGGAATCCACAGATCACTTCTTGGGGAACACAGCTGTCATATTAACAGTTTGGGAAGCTTTACTGAAGCTGTTAAAATAGCCAAAGCTAGGCTAGAGAAAGACGGTATCACTGCTCTTCCCACTTACAACAAAGTCTTTGAATGTCATTTTCCAAAGATACCCTGAAAATCCTCTTGTATCAAAAGTCACTATTTATATACTCTTATACATCCATTTAGTAATACAACAGATCCACTTACCTATGCTTCCTTTGTCTATAAAGTCATTTAGTCATGTTTAGAAAAAGACTGAGAATTTTATTTCTGGAAAGACCCTTTTCCTTGTGTTCCCCACAATTCATGCTTTGAGCCAAATACTACCCTTGAATAACCGCAACAGTCAGCAGCACTGGGAGGAATGTCCAGATATCTGACAGCAGATTTTCACACTCTTATTTTTTGTCGTAAAAAATAAAATAAAATGCAATAAAGCATCCAGGAAAGGGGCAGAAGAAGGAAAGGCAGGACAGATATGTTTAAGGGAGTTAAACTGAGTTGCTTGGATGCTGGAATAGGAGATTGGAGAAAACATGCACCTGCCATGTATCTTATCCATTTCACCAAAATGATATTCAAAATCAGGCAATGCTGATATTCCCAGAATTTAAATAATAAATAAAAAGAACTTCCAGCTAAATTAATTATCCCACTACAGTCTTTATATAATGTGCTATTTACAGTGAAATACAAGAAGTATTTCATTCATACCATTACTACAAAGACTATATGTGATGCAGAACAGCTTTTACACTAGGCGAGGGTATGGAACCTGTAGTCAAAAATAGTAGTGAATTTTCCCCCACTTACCAGTGCAACAGGTGTTCAATGCAAAACAGTGTTCACTCCTTTTGATTTCAATTCATTTTCTCTAGCAAGCTTGTAACAGAGTATTTTGTCACAGTCATTTTTATAAGCTCTCACCAGCTGCATAACAGTTTAGGTGAAGGAGAAGCAGTGAGCTGACTGCAAAGTGGGAATGCAGAGGAATTGGCAAAGTGTAGAAAAAGTGGAGAAGCTACAAAAATTTATTTTCCAACAAAATAACTCTCCACAAGCTGTGTAAACTTTTCTTACTAAAACAAATACTCTAAAACACAAAGATTTTACATTTCCAGTGAAACACTCACAGTAACATTTGCCTGTTTTTACTCTCCTGAAGTCTCAACAAAGAGCCAGCAGATTTATGCTTTCTCAATTACCTGGGTCAGTAAACTCCCTCATATTACCTGACTGCAATTTGGATTTTTAAATTAATAGACAGAATGAAGAATCAGAGTTGTTGGGCTTTTGAGTAACCTTTGTTTTCTTCAGTAGGTTCTCACACTTTGCTGCCTAATGTGCACATACACACCTATGCCCATCCACCACCCACCCACTCACATACACACTACTCTCATGTGTGCTCTATTATTCTGACAATAGAACAAAAATTAAGCTGTTTCGCTTGCAATTTTGTGACCTGTACACAGAAGAATAATTTATAGTGGTAAGTTTGTTATCTTTACCATCAATTTAAAATGCAAAGTTGGGTTTGCAAGGACAGCATAAGGTATAAGAGTTAGACCCTTTATCTCAAGCACTCATTCATATTTACAGTAAGTATAAGCTTTCTGCTACAGAAGAAAAGGTATTTAGATTTAACACTGTTACAGATTTCCTAAACGAGGCTAGTTCCAGTTGCCAGTAATTCAAAAGCAAATCTGCTGACTTGGCATTAGGACTCTAAAACAGTGTGATCAAACTTATATAGTAAGAAGGTGTCTGCAGAAATAACATTTATAAACTGTATATACAGTACACAGTACTAGTACATAGAAAATAGATTCTGACTTTATGATCCCCTGTGTGTAAGGCAAGACTGCATTCTGTCTTCAAATGGAGTCCACCAGAGGAACAAGCAACAGATAGTGGCTCTTAAATCAATATGCAAATTAAGTGCATACAAATTAAAAATCAGCGCAGACAAAAAGTTTTAGATTTTTTTATGTGCTGATTCTGGCTTGCTGAATACATGGGAAGTTATTAAACATCAAATGTACCTTTTTTTAAAAAACACCAACAACACCTTGATGGCAACAGATATTGTTCAAGTGGCAGCTACCGAAACAGCTTGAAAAATGGCATAGTACAACATCAGGAACTCTGCAGTTGTACTACACTAATTCATATAGCGCTAACCAAAAAAATAAGTATATGAATATTCTATCTCATGCTATTGCTATGCAAGCAACAGCAATACAAATCAGCATACAGAAGGATACCATATGTTCTGCAATGAAGAACCCAAAGATATTTTCAAGGGGCATTGTTACAAGACTTCAAAGAAACACAAGACTGCCAAAGGCAAAAGTTACTGGCGGATGTAAACATCCCTGTTCCATTCTCCTGCGTCATTACGTTTTTTCGATACCACTTCCCCATCCTTGTCACAATATTGGTCCCTTGATTTATGACGACTACGCTGTTTGTTGCATTCATTGTGGTCCTGCTCGCGGTCCCTCTCCTTTGAGCGATGCCTTGATTCTCTATGTCTGTGATCACTGCTCCCATGGGACTCGTCTCTATGATTGTGATCCCTGTGAGAATCATAGTGGTCACCGTGCTCATGTGAGTAGTCCTCCTTTGGCTCTACGTAAGCCGAATCTCTGCTGTCTTGTGTTTCTGAGTCAAAAGTTTCTTGCCTAGAAAGGCCTCTAACACCACTGCGATGGTTGTGGTGTTGGCTTGAGGAAGAGCGATGCTGGGATTTCTTGATGGGTTCAACCCGTGCTTCCTCTTCAATTTGTGAACCACTGCGTTCAGGGACTGAATGGTCATTCCTCTGGTCTCCTTGAGATCCCTGCTATCACAACCAGCAGTAAGTTCACACACACGAAATACACATTTAAAAAACTTTCCCCAATATCAAATTCAACTATTATGAAAGCAATAAAATGTAAGAACACAACAATCCACTTTTAATCTAAACTAGAAAAAACCCCACTAAAATTCAAGTGTTACTGAAAATTCAGTATTATAATACAAACAATTCCCTTTGCTCATATCATGATGGAGGGTGGCACTCCTGTAATCCTGTGACAATTTATTGTCTCCACTGTGTTTCTGACTATACCAGTCAGCAATAATTGCTTGCCACACACCAGACAAAAAGAGAGCACGCAGAAGCAGGACAAACTGCAGAAAAATTAAAGAGGATGTATCATGCCAGGAGAGGACAGGTAGTAGTTGTGAATTTACAGACACCTGCTTGGAAACAGCCACTATGGAAAATGGTTATAGAGGGCCAAGGAGGTGGATTCCAGCAGAGAACCAAAGTACAAAACCTTGGTCTTTTTAGAGTAGCTTTTATTTTTTAAAGAAAAAAGTGATTGAATCTGGTATGAAGTTTGTATTATGATACTAACAGTGTCACTGACCTTCTATTTTTCTCAGCAATAATTCTATTTCTTCATAATAATGAAAAATTAAATTTTGACCTTGTACTTTTAAGAGCTTAGGAATACAAACCATTGCCAAGAAAAGCAGGAGGAGAGTGATATTATCACCTACAGAATTTCCTAACACACCACTACTATCAAAAGACTGAAATAAAAATTACCATGTAATAACAAACCTACTCTTCACCAGCATAATGCTTTGAAATCACTGCAAAATGAACAAGTGACATTATTTAACTCATTTGGGGGTTTCATTACATTAACCTCCTTTTATTCCCAAACCACAGCCAAAGACTTTTCAAGCTTAATTGAAAATTTTTAAGAAATACTTTATGGCAAAATTGAATTCTCCTTCTCACATGAGGTGAAGAACATCAAGACAAAAATCATCTACTGGAACAAAATTAAAGTAGGCTTTAATAGAGTTCTACAGGAATTTGCTTGTGAGACCGTTCTGAATTTACCCAAGTTAGTTTAAAGTTTTTCCTCCTGTTTTCAGAGTTGTCTAAAAATATGGATTGCCTCCAGGGCAGCTCACGGACATATCTTCTTCCTCTCTTTCTGTTTTGTGGAAAAGAGCTAGGGGAGGGAGGAAATTTTGCCCTTCAATCACAGATCCTGGCAGATGGGTTTCCTAGCAACCCAAAAAGTAAAATGACAGAAAACTGGATATGAACAAATATGTATTTTATCAGAAACTTATAAAAAGCAACATATTTCAAATCAGCAATTTGATACATTTGACAAATATTAATTTTCTAAGAGAACCTTTTGTTCTATGAACTTCCAAGCAACTAGCTGGGTTGCTTCTTGTGTTTCTCATTTGAAACAAATGGTACAGATGAGAACAAGGTAACAGAAACAGCGTTTGGTTTTCTTTTTTGTTGTTCTTTTCATGATTCTCAATATGATTCTGATTTGCCAGAAAAGCAATGTAGTAATTGTAAACTTGACTAGATATGTTCAAGGTGAACATAAATAACTTAGTGGGGGTGAATTATAAATTAAATCAAGTGAAAAGTTAGAGTCTAAAGCAATACCTGTTTTGGATGTGTAAACACATTTAAATTAGTTCACCACCATGACTGTTTTTAAGGCACATGAACTGGGTACACAGATGAAACCCTTTAATTCTCATACAGTCAAATGCCAAATATGTATATAACTATATATATAATTGTGACTTATAAAATCTGTCATTGCTGTGGTTGGGGAACAAATGCAAAATTTGAACCTGCTTTGAACAGAATGCTACTTTTACAAACTCGGATGCATCTTCTCTACTATGATGAGTACACATGGAAGAGCACAGTCACTAAATTTAGAACCAATACCTGCAATTCAAAATAGTGTTAGGACTATTGGGATTTATGGGCAAATTCATTGACAGTAAATTTCCCTAAATATTATAGGGACACTGAGCAGATGATGTTTCAATCTGGATTAGGGTCTGTCTTTGTGATTTGTAACCAATTAGTGCTGCGATTTGGATTAGATTCTGCAGTGCACGAATTCTATAGCCCAGTCTCCTAATTTTTTTAGCCTAAAATGGAGAAAGATTGACATAAGCCCATTTCATTATTCAGGTTGTAATTTCAAAGTAGTAGAGGTTCCTGGAAAGAAGTTTAAGCAGTGTTGAAAGAGGAGAGAAAAATTTGTGTCCACTGAGTCAATTTGGTTTGTTCCTTATTTCCATCTGGTGGTGCCTAACTGCCTGAACCAGATGTATGTAAGGTTGTGTGAGTCTTCTTTCTGGAAGTAGCCAATTATTTCCCTACAAGAGGAAACCTGAGAACAGCTGTCAGGACAGTTGGCGTCAACACTCTCTCAGACAGAGAGAAGGTGTATGGTCTTCACCAACTTAATTTCAAACAGTCCCAGGAGGACTCACACCTTCAAGCACCTTGTGCATGCAATGCACAGAGTCAGCCCCATGCTATAAAAATACCACTCTGGCAGCTGGCAACACAAATCTCTCATTACAGTCTACACCCAGGACTGAAAAGCTGCAAAAAACAATTATGTCTCACGGCAAACGGGTGTTGCATTGGATCCAGGGGAGAATGACTCAAATGCTTTGAAGTGCAGATGTGGCCCCTGAAGGCTAAATGGCTAGTGGCATGGCTTTTCTCTGCAGAGCAATTCACAAAAACGGAACAGACATAGATTTTAAATTCTCCATATAGAAGGTCTTAACATTATCGAGAGAATAGGTTCAGCCACCGTGAGTAGAAAATAAACCCACGTTATTCCAAGACCGTAACAGGCTCAGGTTTGAGATGTCAGCTGAAACTGTATCAGAGGAAAATGAAACAAAAGGAATATGAAAGTTCTATGTTCCATAGGGGAACTCCATTGCTTCTCACTTTTGGATTACTAGACCTACAAACAAGCTGTGAAACTGCAAATACATGCTGATTTTTAGTTCTTAACAGAGAAATCTGTTAATCTGTAAGGAGATGCACAACATTCAGAAAAGTGTTATTAGAACTCTGTATAGTTCCTCCAAAGAACGTGGTTAATAAAATGAGTATGTGAACTATAAATCCACACCAAAAAGGCATTAAAAAAAAGCTTGAGAAAAAATAATAAACACATCTACAAAGCAAAGAAAGTTTGTGTAGCAAGCCTGCACAGAACAATATTGAATTTCATACTCAGAAATTCTTCCAGCTCACAATTTATTCAGGGATTTTCAGCTCTGAGGACAGAAAAAAAGGCAGAAATGAGCTATAGCTTACAGTCGTTTTTTTCCTGCAACTGCTTTTGAAATCAAGAGAAAGTGGCTGAAGCAATTTTTCTTGTTAAAGAACAAACCTGTCCTGTCTGTGGTCTTCTATTGGGAAATAAAGTCTTTGACACAAAAAATTGTTTTGCAAGACTATAAAAACAAAAAAGCAAAATTTCAGCATTTTAATTTGGGTGCAGATATACTTTTTTCCTTTGATTTTCAAAAAGCAGGCATTTTTCTTAGCCAAAGTTAGGAACTCTGACATACCTATGTAACTTATGGGCATATATGGAACATAGGTGGAAATCTAGATGTAGTAAGCCATTATTTGAGCTGAGACAGATGTATTTTAACCCCCACTGTGATCTTCTCAGCCTCAAGGTAACACTTGCTATTTTTAATGAAGTAGCATCTTTAAAGACCTCCTTTCATGCCATGCAACACATACATATACCAAGGAGAGGATCTTATGCTGAAAACCTTACTACAATTACTCAAACCAAAAGTTGAAGGATAAAAGTGGGGACATAATATGCCCAAAGTTAACAGGCAGGTGATTGCAGAGGTGGGACTAAAGCCTGTTTTTCCCAGCTTGCTAGACAGTACCCTCACTGTTCAGAACATATTGCTTCTTGAGGTCTCTCTGCACAACATGCAGCAGGCTTTACATAAGAGTTCAGCTTGAAAAAAGTAGATACTTTTCACAGCAATAGCCAATGAATAAAAGAACAAAGGAAACACTGGAAGGGCCGATTTGACCTTGAGACTGCACTAATACAGTAATTTATTCTCAACTTCTACAGCTCTACAGCCTGTGGGAAAACAGGAACAGATTCCCTCCAACATTTGTTGCTCTGCACATAACCCAATTTATCACGCAGGGCCTCTGGGGCTGGGATTTGCCTATTAGCAATAGTGTGTCCATCAGTCAGAGGGTTACCAGAGGCTGTAAACGTGCACAGTATTAGCCCAGTTTTATTCCTCTGATTGGATTACATGAGGCCAGCTATATAAACGCTTGTGGCTGGTACATGTATTACTGGCACAGTGGTTTCCTGAGCACAATAAAATCTTCAGTATTCCACTTCAGATTACCATATGTTCTCAGTCAGGCTGGCTTAGTCCTTGGAATCAAAACCATCCCTCTAGTCAATATGCAAACACGTGCTATTGTGAATACAACAGCAATAACAATAATGTGCCAGTATTTGTCTTTTATACTGAAAAGGGTGAATATCTACTGAAACATCTCTTACTCCATCAACAAAAGTAAGTACAGACTTGACTGTGCTAGACTCATGCAGACTACCAGAGATTTGGAAGAGGAAGAAGTTGATGGGGGAAAAAAAAAAAAAAAAAAAAGAAGAGGTGGCATAAAAACTGTACCTGTAAATTAATATTTGGACCTGGGCTAATAGGAAGAGTGGCTGTTGCAAGTGTGCGAGTGAGAAGCTGGTTAGGAGGATTGCTGCTAGGTGGATGTGTGGCCTTCCAGTAGGCTTCCAGATAGTCAGCAAGGTGCTCACAAGCATCTTCAAGCTGGTTCTCATCAAGGATTACATCGAACATTTCCTGATAAAGGAAAGATTTTAGTGAGAATAAGCACCAGCTGAAGACAGATCAGGTAGAGACACTGATGATCACACTTCCCATTCATCAAAAATGAACCACATTTCTAATACTTGTGTTAAGATATTTCACCCTTTTAGGTTGGGTTTTGGTTTGTTTGGTTTTTTTTTAATGTAATCGATACAAACCCCACCAATCCTAACTAGCACTAATGGCACACTTGCAAGTCTTTGTGACTTCCTCTCAGTAATGCACCAACAGCCAATGAAGAAAAGAAGACACAGCCTGAACAAATCTTAGAACTCAAATATCCAGAAAGAAAGGTTAAATGATGAGGTTTTAGGCTGCTGGAAGAAAATGGAATAGCAAGAAAAGGGAATCACTTCCCATACCCAAAATAACTAAGAGAAAACTAAGACCAGTAGCTAGTAACAGTAAGAAACAGTAATACAGATCATCTTGTTTCGAAGTGTTGTACTAGGTAAGAGATTAGTCACATGGTCTAATTTTAGGCATCTAAAGTTAGGAGGCGAGTTCCCTTCATTCCCTCCCTGGTCAGGGAGACAGAAGTCCTCCTGAAGGCAACTCTGAGAGGCTACTTAAGTCTCTAGCATTCTTCATTGACTTCCTGGGGACCTGATGAGAACAGTCTCAGCTGAGATGCTTAAACTCAAATGATGTAAACATTCCTCTCACTCAGCTGTGTAACTAGGGCAAATTCCCCTATGTGCAACTGAACTGAACTTTCATCTTTTGGTCTCTTACCCATACTCTTTACAATTCAGTATGCAGGTAATAAAGCTTGCTACGTTTAAAACACAGCTGGGGTCTCAACATTGCCACTTTAGAGGTGGAAACCGAGAGAATCTGCTCCACTACACATCAACAGAAGTGCAGAGCTCTCAGCTATACAGTACCTCCACAGCTTTCTGCCAAACTTGTGAACAAGAACACCAGCAGTGATGGCTGACAACATAGGCCCCAGGGGAACTACCCAAACCACCAGCCTTAGCCTAGACTGCCAGAGATAAAGCACAGTCACTAAGAGGGTTCATTTTTAGACCAATAACCCTAAAAGAATTATCAAATACAAGAAATACTCTGTCTGTTCAAGTGATGAATGTATTCAGCGCATGTTGTAATAACTGCTTGTGACTAGACCTTTTTCCCTGCACCCATGTGCAGAGCCCAGAGACTTCATGAGGCATTCTGCAGAAAAGCAATAGTGAAATATGGCCAGAAGAGGGCAAACACTCCCAGAAATTACATAATTAACCTCGTGCTTGAAGAGAAAGGCACCTTTCAAAGATGAGACATAATTTAACAGTAACTCACAGGAGGACATTGTGCCAGTTTATCAGCTGCCACCATCTGAACATTAAGGTGTTTGGCCTGAGATTTCCCTCGAGATTTTATTAACCTCTGTAAAACCTGTGAAAAATAAGGCATTATTAAAACTGAGCAGGTTTGATTTTATGTACATATATAACCACCTGAAATGTTTACATTTTTAACTGTCCACTTGAACAAATCAAATTCTTCATTTGCTGGCCTCAGGAGTACCTCCCGGCCTCAGGAGCATTACCCACGCTGTTTACATCCAGAACAAGCTGATTTTCATTTACTTCCCAACATCTCCATTCCTATTATGAGCACTAAAAGGTTACCCTCCTATTTTCCTGTGCTGCTTCTGGATTTGTTTGTTTCTAAGTTGAAATGCTTTTATTGCTCTCCTGAATTCTCTTCCCAAAATCCATTCTTCTCTTTCAGATGCCTCTTCACAAGGTCTGTGCAGGTTTTTTCACAGTTGAAAGAGTACATTACCAGGAGATGTTAAAGTTTACCAATCACCGATACTCATTATGTGAAAATCTTTCTTTCCTTTCTGTATGATTTTGATTTATCAAACTGCTAGCATTACTTATGTGATTGATACTAGAAGTGCAATTCCAAATTAAAAAAAAAAAAAATCATTGGAGCTACATAAAACTTCTTTTCCAAAATGGGTTTTGGTAACACACTTTTTGGGTAACATACTTTTTTGATTAGTAGTATCTCACCACCCAAAGGGAAGCAATAACAACAGAGAGCTCTGGACTTTAATGAGGACATGTGGTTATTTAAAAGAAAAAATCCCAAACTTAAACAGCATGATTAACAGTAAAATAATTACCTTAGGAGAAGAAATCTTTACATATACTATAATGGGAGCCAGAGAGGTTTTACTTAGTTGAGCTGGGTGGTTAATGGTATCAGCATCAAGCACCACCAACTGCAGTGTCCTTGCTAATTCAAAAATCCGTTCAATTTCACTTTGAACTTCAGCTGCAGGTAAGTAGAAAATCAGAGTTATGAAAATATTAAAAGGCAATTAGTTTTAAGAAATGTAAAAATGTCATAGACTGGTGTGTTGCTCCTCATCAGGTTAGCAGGAGTTGTTAGCCTTGTATGTCCCTGGCATGCTAGGGAAATGAATGCAGCATTAACGAGTGCATTTTGCCCTCTGTCTGTTGCCCTTGCAGGCAGCATTGCCTGCCCCTCTCTCCTCCACCTCTTCCTGCAATCCCTGCCTGGAGAGATGCTTTCTTGTAAGACCCCAGTCCATGAACATAAGAAAAAAAGGTAAAAAAACACTTGCTGCATCACATGGTGCAGATACATCACATCTTACTATGCCATTAATTCCCTACATGTAAATAAATTCAGCTCAGACTTTAATCTCATATAGTAATCAATTTGCTCAAACTGGAGGGCCCGAGATAGGCATTATGATGTACTGAGGTATCTATATTAGCAAACACTCCTGTTTTTCCATTTATTTCAACTTACCCAAGCTCTGGAAAACAGAGTTTCCTTCATATATTGGCCTTAATATAGTACCATATTAAAATTTTAATTTTAATTTAATTACTCTGCATAAACCACATTAAAAATAAATATTTCAATAACCCAAATAATGCTATGGTGTCCTCCTCACAACCCTGGGAGGTCTGGAAAGGTGATTTTCCAAGTAAAAAACATCTTGTCTTCTGGTAACTCAACACTTCTAGCTACTTGACACACTGACTGATTGGCACTAGTTTCCAGGGCAAACCTCTCCAAGATAGATGGACTGTATCTGCTTTCACAACTGATGTATAAACTGTTCATTTGCAAATGAAACAAAGCCAAATCTTATAACAGCAAAATCATCCTTGAAATGGAATTGTTTTCCTGCTCAAATCTTGCTATAGGCTGACCTCACAGAGAAATTGCAGGGGTTTGGTGATTTGTGCAGATCTATAAGGAAATTTATAAAGCTAGGCTAGATTGTAATTCGTACAGGTTTCACTTTAAAGGTTGTACACACTCCATGGATCAAAACTAGATTAGATATCTAGCCCATTCCAAGTAAATAGTAGAAGATAACTAACAAAAACTTAAATATCAACAAGAGGCACAGAAACTTATTAGAGAGTTTCTTGAAATTACCCTATCAGCATTTTATCTATTATGCTGGCACAAGTGTTACATTTGCTTGACAACACAGTCTATCTGATCTGGCTAGAGAGAGTTTTCTATAGCAAATGGTCTCTTTCAAGAGTTGTGAAGACATTGATTTTTTGTTATCTTTGAATAGCAACTGAATAAAATACATACCCTGATAAAGTTGGAAAATTTCCAAGAGAGACCAAAATCATCCCAGCAAGTCTCCATTTAGCTCAAAGTCTTTTGGTTCCAAATCAACAGGATCATTTTATAAATGAAATAACATCCTTAATTGTCACCAGAAAAATCTATGTATGATGCTCTCTATTGGAGAGGCTTGACATTGATTTACATCTACTACAGATCACCTCCACCTGTTTGTAGTTACTTCCGACTTTGGCTGAATACATGCCAATCAGCAGAGCACAGTGCGAGTTGTGCATGGCGTGCTAGTATGGCAAGCATTGCTGCATGCTTTCCGCTTGTCAATAAAAGAACTGTGCCTGCCTGCTACCTGAACTGCATTTCTGAAGACGGAACTTCTGATGGTTCTTGGCACATTCACCACTACATTTTCTGCAACTTTACTGTATGGAGATACTGTTGGAATGCCTGGATACCATTGTCTCAACAGTTTAGTAGAAGACAGTCAATAGTCTGTCCCTAATTTAAGTCCACATGACAAAGAATAAACATATCGGAGACAATCTGTCATACTGTTCTGACAATGAGTTTGGATTGCTTTCTTGCAATTTCAAACCAGGCTCAACACTTCAGCCAGTATAGAAACACCAGTTAATGTAAAAACTTAAGATCATACCAGACTGATAAAAGCCCTTGCTCAAGACAATTCATACCAGCAAAATCTGTATTTTTGCCAGTGTGTCATAATTTTTTCTGGGGAAGCAGTATTTGCTACACTGCTAGAAGCACTTTTCTGCCAGTATACAATACACCTCTGTGAACTGGATTTCCTGCTATACTTTTCAAAACAACCCTTTGCCAGGGCAGAGTATGCCTCGGGGTTATCTTCTATTATGAATCATACCCAGGGTAATAATTGCAGGTAACTACGGTCCTATGAGGCAATAGTTACTGCCTGAGTGTAAAGATGGAGTGCTATGTTTTCCATCTATTAAAAAGTGTTTCAGTATTTATTTTTCTTAACTTGGGTATATAGGAGTTCAAGGGACTACACTGCATGGCTGATGACCTGTGTTATGCTTCTACCTTTCCAGTCAAGGACAGAAGGAAAAAATACCACAAATATTGATAAAGAGGTCCTGATCTCCCATCCTTTAGCGTACTTCAGCTTCTGGAAAAGCCTGCATTTTGCTTGAAATCATCTTGTATTCTAATTTTTCACTACACATAAGATTGTTGCAGTTACTTAAATAATAGTGGCTTCTCTTTCTACATGACAAAGGCTTTACCTACTGCTGCAGCTTTGGTTTTCATTTTTCTTTAGCAACATCTCTCAAAAACCAAATTCTGTACCCATAAAAATTCCTTCCCAAGAAGACATTCAATACAAATTTTCTCTCAGACTTTTGCCCAAAGTAAGCAAACAACCCTAAATGTCATGTGGGGATAGCAACACAAATGTCACCAGTAGTTAAAATAGGGAGCTGAGATCAATGACAATGTGGTATCTTCAAAACAGCACAGTAATAGTTTAGCAATCTTGCCACCTCCGTGAATATCATCTATTTATAATAATGTCCCTTCTGATGTACCATAACAGTGAGGCTATAACAGATAACTCCAATAAATTATATTTGCCAATCATAATGAGAGGCATAAACATAATTAGATCTTCTGTGACAATCATCATGAAATGTTGGCAGCCCAGCTAAAACACTCAAAGCCAGAAATAAGCTATCAAATTTTAAAGTGACCTTACAATCTATTTGATATGGCTTCCTTCCTTATCAGAAAGGGAACATATTTTAAATGCCAGGAGCACTCGACTATTTATTCCATACAATAGTGGGTCAGCTCTAAGAAACAAGAAGTAAATGTCTCCCAGCCAACTTTACATATTGCACATTTAAACTAACTCTCCTATATTAATTCCAAGTATTTCTACTGTACCCTAAAATGAATAGACATTCAGGGCAAGGAAAGTACAAGTAAATGGCTTATCCCATTATGGGGGCAGACAATTATTCTTTACACCACTTGGACCTAACAAGTAAACATCAAGCAAAAATCTTTAACAGTCCATTACAATAATCTCACCTATAATAAAGACACAGCAACACTACCTGGCATCTAGATCAATTCACTAATAACAAGATGAAATATGGTGGAATTTAGGGTCATTTATACAATGGCATGGTAAAATAACATTCTTTACACAGTTGGAGAAACACAACCCTTCTTCAAACCTGGGCAACTGGGAGGCACTGGGACACCCAGCTTGACAGAGCAGTGGCTACATCAGCACTAGGTTTCAGGAAGACCCTGACGAGATGCCAGTTTTATGGTGGGGATGCAATACAAACTGGCCATGTTTCTGGCCTGGAAAGGCCAAATTAGAACCAGAAAACACTGTTTATATGCAGCAAAGAGATTTCCATCTTCAGCGGGAACAATGAAATTCATATACTGTCAGCTGAGTACAGTATAACTTAAAACATCCTATCCAGTTTGACCTTCTCTACTTGTCTGTGGTATGGGTGGCACTGTTTTGTTAATAGAAACAAACTTAATTATTACTTGGCTCCTCTCAAGCAGCAAGATTGCTCTGGGTAGGCAGAGAGCTAAGTGTAGGGTCATGCTGGCTCCATCCCTTCCCCAGCCAGGGAGGTTCAACCCTGTGTTTTCCAAGGCAGGATTAGGTGTCCCACCCCACACCAGTGGCAGTACTGGGGAGCAAAAGCTTCTGTAACTCTCCTCTAGCACCACCCTCTCAGAAGCTAAAAGCCTTCCAGGGGAACATAAGCAAATTAGATGGAATAAATGCTCTAGCTTAGTCCTCAGACAATGAGCTAGAAGTTATCTGGATTACAGGTGTTTTAATAAAATTTCTACCATAAATATAGTTTTGTGTACTTCTATTTCCCTGGTCTCAACCAAATCCCTTAGCTTCTAGATTGTTACATAAAAAGAGGAGGGTGGGAGTGGGAGGATGACAATATTTTCCAGGGAAAGTGGCTGCATGTGTTACTCATGCCTAACAGATGGGGCTCCTGTGAGGGATAAGGCAGAAAGAAGAGCATGTCTGCTGCTCTGCCTGGTGCTCCTGTCTGGGCTGTGCTGAAGGAGAGCTGTGGGGTAAGGTGGTGCAGGAAAACAGGGTTTTCCTCTTGCTGACTGTTGAGGCTCAGTTTAGACATAACTCACATGGCCTTGAATACGCACACATGTTCAAGTGGTATTTACAGATACAATGTAATGTTTGGAAACCTCAACATAATCAAGATCTATTAGTAACAGACTAATGTGTCCTGAAATGCAATACTGTGATTACGTGAAAAAATGTGGAAAAAAAAACAGATAGTGTCATTTAAAAAAATACTAAACAGCATATGGAAATATCTACTTTCTCCTCTATTTCTCCAGGCTAGCAGAACAATAGTGCTCATGGAATGATGCTTCTTATGCCAGGTGTAGACTGGAAGTGAATTTTAAAGGCCTATGAATGGAAAAAGCTTGAAATCAGTGGATTGCAGCAGCAACACAAGTGGATGAGCACTGCCCAGGCTCCCCTGGGCTCCCTCTCAGCTGCACCAAGACCACTATATGTCAGGTAGAACCGCAGCAGCTCCAGAAGGTCCCATGCAGCAGCACAGCACTGCTCCCTTCATTAGGCTCCCTTACACTCTGTTAGCAAGTAATTGGGATATTAAGAGTGGGTAAAGAAGCAGTTTAATGTTTATTTTGCCCAGCGGACCGAGCATCTCTGAAGAGTTCAGAAAGGGTATCATTGTGTCAGGCTGGCACTAACTTGGATATTTCTACACCATGCCTCATTACTCAGTGTAGTGCTATAGGCTTTTACAGCACTGGCCCATACATAGATACTAAGTGTACCCTCGGTATGTTGTTTATTCACAACAAACATAAATAAAAATGCTCAGACTCTCACAGCAAGGATGTGGAACTCTGTTGCTGGCTCTTCAACCCCTCCAGCTGATGGTGTGCCACTTGCAAAAAATTTGCATATTCACTGAGTGGGAGAGATGCTGATTCTGTAGCCTGATGTTTAGAGTGGGAGGTAAAACACATGGATGCAAGGGAAAATTTAATTATTATGCAAAGAGCGTAAGATTCAGCAGGACCAACTGACAACCATCATAAAGATGATCGTAGCCCTGTCATGGCGATAGAAGTTCTGAAGTCATGCCTCTGTTAGTACAGAGCAGAAATTAACTCAGATTTCCTTGCACTCTGGTTAAACAATTTAAACCCTTAGTCTTGGATAGAATAAGGACACAGGCACAAACTTCATGAGCCTAGGAGAAAGAAAAAATGGTGGATGAGTTCACCCTACAGGTGTGAATAGTTTTAAGGAAGCAACCTGTATTCTTAAGCATACAGCAAACTTGCTAAAAGTATTTCCTTCACCCACTGAGGTATCTTAGTTATTAAACAGATATCCATAACCTTAAAAAAAAAATATTCTAAGCCACTATTATATTACTTTGTCTCTAGTACAGTTTTTTTTTTCAGTATAGTTAGCAATCATATATATTTCAGTGCAGTGTCATGAGAAAATAGTGACCTGTTGATGAGAGCTATCTCTAATTTACAGAAATCAGTAATTATATACATGTATCAGTAATTATATACACAAATCAGTAATTATGTACTCCATCCCCATCCTGTATATCACTGGAAGCACTCAGAAAATGTCACTAAAATACTCTGATGATACTGTATAAAAAAATAACTTTGTAAGTTACAATATTGGAAAGTTAGTACCAAACTTCTACAGCAGAACTACCTAGAGGTTTCATTAGAGAGATTCTGTTAACAAAACCAAGGCTGGCCCAGCAGGATAAAAGAGCATTTTGAGACAGGCAAGGCTGATAAATTGTAACAGGTTCAGGATCTTCATGCTCCTCTTTCCACATCTGTGTGCAAAACAAAGTGTAGCCACATCCTCATGATGACCCAAAAGCTCTTGGCTGCTATATTACAGCATTCTGGTTCAAGGCAGCTTTGGGTTTTAGCAGATTACTTTACCATATCATGGGTTTAATGCCTATAAGTCAGAGTTCTGGATATTTGCCCCAGCTATCTTAAAGACAAAATTATAAAAGGACAATCAAGATTTTCTGTAACACACCAAGCACCTTTTTTCATCTCTTTGAACTATATTAGAACCTTGAGACTTTGGAATGGAAATATACTCTTGTTTAAATCCCAATGTTGCATTCCTGTTCTATAGCCTCTGTAAATAGGGAAGATTTTTATAAGGCTTAGCTAGCAATCTTTTTATTTTTAATTTATTGTTGGGGAAGCATATACTTGAAACTTACCATATACAACAACTGTCAATAAATTATCAAACATGTAGAACACATAGTAATGTTATGTGTGTATATATGTATATACACACACATAATACATGTATGTATAAAATAAATTGCCATAGTTGCATCCATTCAACTGTCTTTTCACAAAGATATCAAGAAGATAAAAATAGAAGGCTGAAATTTGCACTGATAATCCACTATTATTTCATCAAGCATTTGTTTTCTTTTCAAAAGACAAAACTCTGTGATATCAATCTAACGATGTGAATGGGAGCTCTATATATTTTCTGGAGACAACTTTTCAAAGGTAGGCACTCAACTGCACATGCAAATTGGGTGCATGTAACGCCTGACAAGTGTCTATATATGCACACAGAAAGCAAATAAACAGATTCCTAGCCATTTCACTGCAATCAATTTACCATATACACAATGACATATTTTACATCAGCATTTGCATGTCTGTGTTACAGTAGGCAGATTAGGTGCACATGCATTAGAAATTTACAGTGAAAAACCTAATCTTTAGCATTTATTTGTCAATCTCAACTTCATTTTTAGAATTACTTGAAAACAAGCGAGGAAAATCAGCAAGATTTTCTGAAAGAAATACTTGGCAACACAGTTCAGGATTAGCTTTTGTCTATCGGTGAGCCAGTTACGAGAAACACACAGTGGTTTTGTGAGCTACAATAAAGCACAGAACACAAAACAGCAGGAAAAGTAATTTGCAAGCTTATATACATACCCAAAACATCTGGAAAGGGAGAGCATTAATGAAGCAAAGAATGGAAAAAGCCAAGACAATCAGGTTCTTGTACAAAGCATATAGCATGAGGTAAGGTTCTAACAAGCGTAACAGAAACAAGAAAAAGGTTTGGGTCCTTTTGACAAAGAAATGCAGCAAAAGCACAAAGCTAGTTCAGCAGTTTCTGCAAATGGCATGTGTACATACAGAAATTTAACTAAGCCAATTGGGACTGATTTTCAGGTGAATGCGATTTAACCATGTACTGTACCATGGAGAGAAAAGTCTTTTCATAATTACAGGTTTCTTCTAGGCTTTTAAAGAAATAAATGTATCAATTGCCTTTTCCTTACACTTAGTTCTAGTATTTCACATATTAAACGTGTAACAGTATTGACAAGCAAACATTTCTCTTTATATACAGAACGAGCTTTTAAATAGGAGAGAGTAAGACTGTACTGTACTACCCTCTTAAATCTTTATGAGTCAGGTGCTATTTTTATAAAATTCCTGGACACATTAATTGTACACTAGAATACTCGGTGGTAACATCGGTTTCCAATGATTCAAATCCCAAGTCTATTTTTAACTGATTCCTTTACAGAAACAAACTTTCAGTCAATAGATGTGTGTAGCATTAAGCCCACTGAGACTTCCCTATAATCCTGTAAATCCAGTTCCTCATGGCAATTCCCACTCTTGATTATCACAGTGTTTGTCTGTGTCTCCTTGAAATTAATTCTGGATTATCTATTAAGTTAGTCCTAAATAACACTGCTCACTCCACTGTTTGCTGTGCTATGCACAATTCTGAACAATATGCACAATACTGCAAAGCCATATTGGGTCTTAAGAGTTGTTCTCAAAAAAAAGACCATTTGTTTCCCAGAAAAAAAGTATTTGCTTATTAATATATCAAGCATATTAGCTTTGTACCATATTAACTCATTGACAGAACATTTATTAAAATAATATTGACATAAAACCCAACGATATATTTTTCAAAAGTTTAAGAAATAGCCTTCTCTGCTGCAGTCAGAACTGCTGCTCACAAACGTGAGCATAACTGAGGGGTAAATTAGTAACTTGACTGCCAAGCTGCATGAGGTACCACTACAGAAAGGTGGGTGAGTAAAGGAATAGCTTCCCATTGAACCTGGAAGAGGGGGAAGGACTTACATTGACATAAACCACTTCTGGGCAGCTGTGCTTGCTATAAGAAAAAGCTGATTTAAAATTATATTAAATATAGAAATAAACACAGGGGTCTCAGTCCACATGGCACTGACTGTTCAAGGAGGAGACAGACAGCAGCTAATCTCCCCAGTGTCCCACAGATGTGAAGCCAAAAGACCCATTCAGAGCAAAACAAATCAAACTAAAGCAAATCCTGTTTTTCATTAATAAGATCAGATTTTATTGCAATGAACACGATTTTCAAATACCTACACCAACAAAGCCATTGTAGATAGTCTGGAAAAAAACCCAAATAAACAAACAAAAAAACCCCAACACAAAAACAGGAAAAAACCCCACAAAACAAACAAACAAACAAAAATTTAGTGCTTGGTGAAATTCTGTGGGTTTGTTTTTTTTTTTTTTCCTTCTGCATTTTTTGTTTATTTGTTTGGTTTTTTCTCTCTCTCTATTTTATTTTTTTTGTTTGTGATTTGGAGAAAAGGCCCTATTGTTCTTATTTTATACAAAAGAAACTGTAGGTAGAGAAAGAATTCACTTCCTAGGACCCCTCAGTAGACCAACAGCAGATACTAGAAAAGAACTAATGTAACCCAAGTCCCAACATAACGATTCATCTGACTGAAAATTTTTTTAGGAGAGAATATTATTATTATTAGCTTTATCACCAAATAAAGTAGGAAATGCAAAGATAGCTTTCTTAAACCTTTTGTAGTCTGTATTATAAGACAGCATGTTCAGGAACATATAATAAAGTTGTTTCTGTAAGGCTGCTGTCTCAATTAGCTCACAACTCCATATTCTGTCAATTGATGGGCAGCTACTGAATCATTTACTTTCTCTTCATGGTCAAGTATGTGTTTCAAATCTCATTTAGAGCACATTGTTCTACTCTTTCTCTGAGAACAGAATGAATAAATTATTTGTGGGCTATTTTATGGAACTTACTATGGTGGTACTTCACTGATGCAGTAAAATCATTTTTCAGTTTGAAACATTCTGGTTAGGTGAGAAGCTGGAATTATTTGTATTTTCCAGATAAAAAAAATTAATTACAAATAATAATCACAGCTTATCACTAACTTGGGGGGAAAGGGGGGGGAAGGGCTGAATTTCAGAAATGTAGTGTTCGATTCTTCAGAGTAATTACCATAGTATGAATTCAGACTAAAAAAGGGAAGCCATCCTACAGGAAATCCTGATCAGAACATAACCTTGAAGCTTGTTTTAGAAGTCAATACTAAGACTTAGGACATTTCTGATGATGCTCTGTACTACTGGGAAAAATTCTTGGAGCTAGGCTGGGAATGAATAGCTCCCCAGTTGAATGAGGATAGGAATATACATATTCCTACATAGAGGAGACCCTAAAATCTTCTGGGGAATTCGGAGCCATAGTGTTGGTATTTCACAAGGTACCCTACAGCAGCTCCAGTAGTCCATAAAGTACTGCCTGGCTTCCATCTGCATTTTCCAAATCAGTGCATTACCACACAATGTGATGATTTTGATGAAAAACATTATTGTTTAACAGTCTGAACCTTAGTTTCAGCCTCAATACTTAGTACTTCTACAAGTCATGCTTGAGGCATGCAGAAAACACTGTGAAAAAACCATCCATCTTTATAAAGCATTTAAATAACCAGTTAAATACAATATAGAATTCTGTGTCAGAAGCAGCAGCCAACAGCCACTACTGCATCAGGTTCTGCAGTTAATTCAGTAAAAAGAGAGTCTCCCTTTCTGCCCCTCAGCTCTGCACCTCACCTCTTGACCTGGTGAGCCAGGTCTGCTGTTGGTGGAGCAGGAGGCAGCACAGCAGGGCCTGTCAAGATGGGGAGCAAGGGGATGCCCCTTCTCTGTGCATCCATCCTCTGCTGGCACTGACCCCAGCTCCAGGCACAAGGAATCACCATGCTGCAGGCATGGCATGCTCTGCATTACCTTGGTGAGCTTTACAGCATGCATCCTCTGGCACCCAGCTCTCAGTGATGTTCAGGAGCCTTGAGTGAGGTGTGCAGGCTGCTGGGATACAGAAGAGGGGATCATGGCTGCAGTGCTGTTGATTACAGGCTATCAGGTAACAGCAGACTACCCTCTCCCACTGAGGCTGTCCCCTTTTTTAACAAAGAATCAGTATCTGCTGAACAGAGACAGACCAGTGCTTAATACTTAAGACTGAAATTCAGATCCCTGTTCCAAACTAGACACAGAAGAAGACTGACTCTGTTTGACCTTGTTTTAGTGACTGGGGTATGAGTTCCTTGGTGGGTAGAAGATGGATGAGTTTCCTCTTTATAATAATGAATTCGATCTTGGATCCAAGAAATTTTTCCTGTTAAAACTGATTGATTTACTGCCACAAAAAGTTCTGGTCAAATCACTATTTCCTGTCCTGCTCCTCTCAATTTTAAATTTTAAATGTCCTATTAGAATTTTATAGAACTTAATTTGCTTTCCTGAAGTTTTTTGCCTCACACATTGTACAAGTTTCATAGCAAGCAAACCAGCCGTTCAGCGAGCAATTACAATTCCCCACATCAGTTTGTGCAGTTTTTCAAAAAAATAAAACAAAACCCAACCAAACCTAAGGCATAGGACTGGTGGAAAAGTAATCTGCAAACACGTAACCAAAACTGAATCACAGCATACAGAACCGAAAGATACTAAGTTGTTGCACAGCTAACCTTTATACTACTACTTCCTAACCTTTATTTTGCACAGTATGAATTTGTAAACCCAAGAATATTATTTTCATAGCATTTTTGGTTGACTTCAGAAATTTCATCACACAAAATGAAAAAGAGAAATTCCGCTATATGGTCTGATATTCTGATTTCTACCTTGAGGTACATTGCAGGTAAGCAAGGGAACAGAATGCACCGCTCCTTTTATTTTCATTCGTTAGCCTTGCACAAAAGTTTTCCCATTGCCTTACAAAGGCAGTTCCCTTTTCTGAATCCAGATATTTTATTTATCCCAGTTTTCCTCCCAACCCCCTACTACCATGTTGTTTCCCTCCATGACTTCCTTGCTGGCTGATTTTTGTTGTCCCATAATTTACTCCATGTTTGGAGCACAGACCCTAGAGGTACTTCATCAGTGGATACAACTATCTCAGCTCCTACTCTGGAACTCCAACCTCTTCCATAATGGATTTTCACTACTTGTCTTTCTCCCTTAGCCTACTTTTTTCTGTTTAGTCTAAGGACACCTTGGGATGACAAATTCCAGTGTACTCCATCTGTACTGTAGATGCGACAGTTACATTTTCCAGCTAAGCTTGTTTTTCTTTCTGGCTAAAAAATGTTTAATTACTTATACAACTGGACAAGTTTCAATACAAGAAGACTCATGTAAAATGACAGATATATATGTTATGAATCTAGCCATATAGGTTTTTATAAACAGACTCCTCTTTTCCATCCTTCATTTTATGTCATCCTCATCATTAGTTTAAACTGTTGCAGAACTCACAAAATGTGTACTTCCATTATCTTTTTTAGATCTAATATCAGTAGTTTTCACTGTAATCTTAAAAAATATAATGCATATTATTAATAATATCCATAAAATTTCAGGTATTCTGAAACTGTCATTTCTATTGCAACAAAAGAACATTTTTTCAGATTTTATTTACCTTATGGATTGCTACTTTCCCCCACTGAGGCAAACAGCAAAACATGAAAACTGAACATAAGCAGGGTAAACCAAAATCAGCACTACATGAAGTTTACCTGGTAGCAATTTTAAAATTATTTCAAGTGCCAGGATTTCTGAATTACAGGAATCGTGATTTTCTCACAGCAGAGAGAAGGCTATTTTTAGCTTAGATAAATTAATTGAGAACAGGATACTTTACAGCCAATTTGTAGAGATAGCATCATTACAGGTACTTACCTAAGCTTGATCTTGTGTTAGATCGCTCTATTATCGCATGCTTACTGGGGTTGTTTAATACTGAGCGTTTGGCAAGTGAGATGTCTGCTGTGACTCGTGTAATTGATATACTGCAAAAATAAAATACAGAAAAATAGAACAGAATTGTTTTTATCTTTCAGGGATGTGGGGAGAAAAGAGACTTGTTTAACTCTAGATCACTAAGACTACAGGAAAACAAGTTCTCAGAAGCACAGTATGCTTTGCACAACTTAAGCAGAGAAGAAACTTTCTCCAGTTAATCCTTTTAGAAGGACTATTGGTAAGATATCCCCCTTTTCTTCACAGTACTGAAATGCAGTGCGACCACTGACCGCAAAGCTACACGTGTCTGTGGAGAGGGGAGGCAGGAGGAGGATAGGGACATGCTGCAGAAAATAGGACTTCTCTGGGGGCTCCAGACCTGATGTGGCTAGACTTTCCACCAGTATCTCAAGTACGAATAGGCTGGTTTCTCCTTTTCCTAATTTTGATTAATTTGTTGAAAGGTACTGAATGACAACCTGGCTTGCTTTAACCCTACATATAAGACATATAGGGATATGCAAAGTTAACAGGTAAAGGTAATGCTTAGCAGTGGAAACTAGTACAGCCACAGAACTCTTATTTTTATTGTTCAGTTTAGTATCATATGGGTTTTTTTTTAATAGAGTGCAAGAGTTACCTATAATTTTCCAGAAAGATCCAGCAATATGCTGGCCACCTAAAAATGGGGACTGCAACACAGAGAAACATGTAAATAAAAACTCTGGGCTGAGTATCTGTCAGTCTTAGTTTTGTGTTTATGAGAAAAGATGAGCCAAGAAAGAAGTGGTTACTTCCAGTTGCTTGCACTGACCTGGTACATAACCTTCCGCATATTCTTCTTCCTAGGAAAACATTTTAACTTGGTTTGTTTTGCTTTACAGGGTCAAAATGCACCCTTTGGATAAATTCCCTTTCAAACTCTCTGGTCTAATGAGGTTTAAGGGGTCACATTTTTCCAGTGCTGAGAGTTAAATCAGACTGATGATATTCCCTTGTTCTGCCTTATGTGATTTTACTTGCAATTTAAGAGAAGGAAATGGATTTGCTAAGAACAGGGAGGTCTCCTCTCCAGCAAGCACAGTCAGATGCTGTTCATTTGAAATATGACCAAATAGGTCATCTCCCAACGAGCTCAACATGGGTATATATTTATTTAAAACCCTACAAAATGTAACAAAGCCAAAAGTTAATATGGAAAAACAGAATTATTTGTACAATGCTGATTAGGAACATCATTCTGGAAATGTAGGCATGATTCAATTTAAGCTAAAAGCATAGCCAAAGATTGTGATTTCTGGCACAGCTCCTCACAGATAATGCCAGTAGTATCAAAATGAAACCCATCACATAATTTGGGTTACTCATTAGTTATCTTTACTTGCTAACTGAACATTACAAGTGTTCATAGCTTTTTGTCAGAAAAACAAAACAAAATCCAGCCTTTATACATGTAACAGAAAGTATGTTTTCCCTTTTTCACACCAACTGTACTGAGTATTTGTTAATTCATCCTGCCACACTGGATCTACAGCTGAAAATTATATATGCTCTAAAAAACTTTAAGACATAATGGCACAATAGCTTTCTTCTTGAAACACTCACTATTTCATTACGTTCCAGTTCTGAAGGTACATATCTAAGATTTGACAACCCTGACTAATGTAAAGAGGGACTACTAAGTGGTTAGTTATCAACATCATCATTCTGACTGAGAAAATCCAATAGGTTAAACCACACTGTCCAGTATTTTAAGCAGCTGAAGCTATTGACAGAAAACCTTGAGCTTGGTTTAGAGAGTTTGACAGCACCAGAACAGATTGAATAGAGTTACTGCTCTTCCTGCTTCCAAGCTAAATAGAACATTCATTGAAGTTACAAGTATTATAACAAGACTTTTCTGATTTATCAATTTTTCCACCCAAATGTCAACCCACTAGCACATATTAAACTGAGGCTTGATCCAATAGCAATATAATTACATGCTGAGAATTGCACCTGATGTCTCTAGTCCATGGGTCCATGATGTTTGAATTACAGGACATGCCACTGCTTTTACAGATGGATTATCATTTGACATTTGCACTACAATAATGCTTGGAGCTCACATATAAATCAGACTGGATGTTGCCTGGAACGCTGTGGGGGACAGGCTATAACAGCACTCAGATCAAAACCCAGCAAGCTTGGGGACTACTCTCTGTCCCCAGTAGTCAGACTTCCCATTACAGAGTTCAGCACAAATGTCAAAACAAGCTCCCATTTTGAGGGATTAAGAGTTTAACAATCAGATGCATTAGGTAGTCTGAGCCTTGTATCTCTCTTTCTGAGTTTGATGCCACTGTAAAGAACTAGAGCTGAGGAGGAATGGTGGCCCACATCAGCTTGTACAGAACCCAGGAAGCACTGATGCTATATCACTTGAAAAATATTTAAGCAAAATAACCTTTTAAGAATACACATTTATTAAATTTGTAGATAAATATCTAACATTCAATCTCCAAATTGCTAAAGTCATCAAGAAGACATCATTTTTTCTGCTCTCAACAAATACATGCCCTTGAACACTTCCCACTGCAACACAGCCTCAGTGTAGTCTGCTAAGGAAACTTCCAATCCACACTATAGTCCACTGACGAAGAAATTAGCTGCCATTCCTAATTTTCTACAAAAATAATGTCAGTATTTCTTTAAAACCTGGTATTATCTAAACAGGACCTGAACTCAAGTAGATTTGTATTGTAAAGTACTTACCGCCCTTCAAATCTATGTTTTAAAAAATCAAATAATGCTTTTTGCATCATGTCTGTTACCTAGAAGCAAACAAACAACAAATCAATAAAGACATAGAAAATTCACAATACTTGATGGTAACAATATGTAGGTGTAAACCCTGTATCTGAAAAATAAGTCTGGAATGTAATTTATTCTTAATCTGAATTCAGATATGAAATAAAATACAAATAAGCAGCTATCTAGCAGAACTTAAAACTGTCTAGATTTTTATCTATG
Organism: Megaceryle torquata; assembly: GCA_024611175.1. Lineage (NCBI taxonomy): Eukaryota > Metazoa > Chordata > Aves > Coraciiformes > Cerylidae > Megaceryle > Megaceryle torquata. The sequence goes on along the minus strand of JANIJG010025235.1, from coordinate 36,678 downwards.
ATATAAATGAAGTTTGTTTCAGTTTATCTACCTTTGAACATTTAAATACAAATGAAGCACAATGTTTCTGACAAAATAAAACCATTCACAACAATCTCTTACCTCATATCCCTTCAGAGAAGGCCCCACCAAAACTACTGGTCGCATAGAAGGCACTACATCATAGGGAGGGATGTGCTCTGTCTGCAAAACAGAAAAAGCTTTCAGCATCACAACACCTAGAGAAAGTGTTACATGTTACTCCATGTATTAGGAATTCTGAATTTCCAGTGATGTCACCAACACAGGAATCATAGATTCATTAACTTTCCACAAAAACTGGTACTTCAAGATACGGACATAATAGGTTCAGAGATTTCTTTTGAAAAAGCTTTTCTCTGTCTTTTGGTTTTCCTACTGTTTTTATATTTGCTCTGGATAGATACAAAACATTCCCATGTCCCACTCCATAATTCCTAACTGGTAAATTGAAAAGGTTATTTCCAACAGTTAATGATTTGAAATGATTGACTCTAGAGCTGTGACATCTGTTTCTCACCAAAATTTTATGGAGGCAAATTATGAGAGAGAAAAATTAAACAAACAAACAAAAAAAAGGAAAAAGCATAACATCTCTTTTTATATTCATATCTGCCCACTGTTTGACAAAACATTGTGACACCACTGCAAATTCCCATGGGACCACTTATAGTCTGACTTCCACATTTGCATCTGCAGTTCACTTGCAAATGAAATCAAAATAATCACTGATCAAGTATTTCTAGAGAATTTTCATAAACAGAGCTTGGGATAGCAATTCTTCCACTTTGGGAAGTTCCTGTCCGCCCAAGAAGAATGGATTCAGTCAGCATGAGTCACCAAACTATTTACTGATGTATTGTGTACAATTTATAAACAGTATTTTAAAATTCAAAGATAAAAAGATTGCCTGCTTCCAAAGACTGCCTTTTTAATTGTTATTGACATAAAATATAAACAAATTAAAGTAGTTGTTTGTTTGTTTGGTTTTTTTTTATTAATAAATGGCTACTCCAATAGATACCACCAAGAATGAGTCTTTTCAGAAACAATTTTTTGTTTGTAATGGACAGTTTGGTTTATCTTTGGGGGGAAGAGAGGGAAATCCAAACCCAGGAATATGTGGGTGATATGGAAAACGGTGTACCAGATCTTTTTTCCAAATGTCTACATAGTACAAATACATCAGTCAGGATCATAGAATACAGTCTTTGTTCACTGTTTCAGTACTCAATGTATCCCAAGGTGTTTGACAATAACATTAAAATAAGTATATACATCCCGAAACAGAAAAAACACAAAGACTGACATTAATACAGTGACAGCGCAAAATGCTATACAAGCAGCAGTCTAAAGCAGTCTAAAACATGGAAAACATTTTTGTGAATGTTTTTCAAAAGAATTTATGTCATTTTTTGTTACCTGTAGCTTTACCAGATAATTAGTAACATAAGAATAAATACCAGTGCCCAAGGCATCATAAGCATGTGAAATGAATTTATTTCACATAGTGCAGAATCTGACTTGTCACATTTCAAAAGCAAAACCCTGCAATTATGCTGTACCAGTATCAAAATGCAGCTGATCCTACTAATAATCTGATAAGCGTGTTAGAGACAGATCCTAAGAAACATTTACTATAGAATGCACGTGCTTATAGCATGAGCTACATCTGATGCAGTACATCTTTGTCTTAATGTTGCCAACTGAACCGAAGCTATTCCTGCCAGAAGTTAACTAGCTATTTGAAAATTAGGGAAAGCACAGAAATTACCTTATTTGATGGAATATGAAGTATTTAAAAAATTTCTTCTGTTGAAACAGGCATTGTTTTTTCTCTAATCTTTACAGCTTGAAGTAATGAAGCCATCAGCAGAAAATTGAGTAAAAGTTACCTAGTGGAAGCATTAAAGTTCTTTAATTTAGCATTAGAGTATCTAATACTTTCTAAGGGACTCGTGCTGAGCTATACAGCTTTCACTTGCAGATTCAAGTTCAAATATGAACTTGGAATAAAAACTAGCATATTTGTGCCCATACAGGTTTTGCTCAGTGATTTGACTATGTAGATGAGTTTGGGATGCCCATCCAATATTTAATGTACATGTCAGTATTACAAAACCTGCTATAACCAGTGACGATTCTGATATGGAAGAAGAGAGGCACCACAGAATCACAGAATGGTAGGGGTTGGACGGGATCTATAGAGACCATCTAGTACAACCCTCCTGCTAAAGCAGGTTCACCTAGAGCAAGTTGCACAGGTACACGTCCAGGCAGGTTTTAATGAACCCAGAGAGAAGGGACTAGCCACCATCCAGGTCCAAGGTGATTCACCTAGAAGATGCATCTTCAAAAGATGCTTATGCAGACAGCATTCAATACAAGTCAATATGTATTATTCTTCCTTAATCTTATTTATAACCAAATATAAATGCCAAGTAAGTAATAACTCAGAAGCAAGAAACTGCTGTTGATTTCCACAGTGGGCTTGTGAATGACACGGATACTTAACAGAACCTACTGAAGCAAATACTGGTGACTTTGGAATTTAAAAGTATCCAAAAATGTTTCAGAATAAAAGAGAAAAATTTTTATTTACTGAACATGAGAGTATCCATAGCATCAGGAACACTGTCACTTGGCACTGTAAGCACTCTAACAGTCTGTTATTATCTTTAGATGGAAGAGAGTGGTTAAAAACAATTAATAAGAACTATGAAGAGTAAAGATTTAAAAACACAAAACCAGAAATGTGGTATTCACTGCATAATTCGGTTGGTACCTAATGTCTTGATAACTACAGAATTATGCAGTTGGAATCCTGTTAGAGCAAACTGCAACACATTTCTAGGATCTTTGCTGAAATAAGTTATCTGGGTTATACGTGGAGAGACATTGGCTCTCCTGGGAACCACCAGTACCACTTCCAATAGCTGAGATACTAAAAAAGTCTAACTGATGGATGGCAAGAACATTTGGCTGATAATTTATACATGACAAGAGGAAAACCTCAAAGTAAACTGTCAAAACAAGTCTGTGGTTTTTCCACCGGTCTTGTTCTGCAGATTTTGCACCTAGTGAATTAGAAGTTGAAATACTGACTACATCAAAAATACAACAGTTTTGATTATTTCTTTTCTAAATACAATCTGACTAGATTCTAACAATGATATCAAAGAACTTGAGTCATAAGGAAACCAACCAACAAACAAAACCTTAAGGAAGATAGTGACAGAAAGAATAGGATTGACTAGAGAGGTGCATTATAAGAATTTGTTTGAAAAAAATTTTCTCAAACTTTTGGAAGGCCACCTAAGTGTGCCCTATTATTCCATCAAAAAGGATAAGTACTGTAACAAGAATTTTAGAGGTGCACTGAACTTGTGACTGTTTCTTTTCTTGTACTGAATCCACTAACAGCTTGATACTTTTCTACCTTAATTCTAGAATATCTGCATTATTAACCTGGGGTAATAATGCTAATGATGCCAGTGGCAGGATAAACACAGGTAATGTCAATATAAACTTACCGATTTCTGCTTCTGCTTAGCTACAGCAGCATGGAAAAGAAACAAAGAACAACAAAGCATGCATGTTATTGGCTTGTCAAAGGACGCAGACAATTAACAGGACTAGAAATGTGACGCAGTGCAGGTGAGCAGGTGGACAGATGGGAGCTTGGAAGTCGGTGTTACCTTCTTAAAGAAGGGCATTCTTTTCTCTTTGGAGTGGGGTGATGTTACACTGTTTGCACTGGGTTTGGGGGACCGGTGGTTTGCTGGTATATCATTTTCTTCTGCATCTAAGCCAGTGGCATCTATGTCTATAGCTATATACAGACAAACAATTCAGAATTATCAGATGACAGGGAAAGTAAAGACAGGTTAAAAAGGAAATAACAGGTAAAAAAAAATAAAACTGTGCAGAGTAATAACTAAAAACATAAAATTACAAAATTAAAAAAATAAAAATCAACAGTGAGTATAAAGCACAATAAAACAAAGGAAAAAAAATTTAAAGGTGCGGTACATTAGGATTAGAAGACAGAAGGCAACCTGTAACAGCTATTATAACATTTTCTTCTGATCCCCTTTTACACAGCTAGAACATACATACACAATTACTCTTACAAAACAGAGCAATGGTCAAGTTTGTTCTTGTTACACCAGTGTTAATCCAAACTAGTTCACTGGAACAGGTAAGATTTTCACCAATGTAAACAACAGAACTTGGCCAACAACACTGGAATTATTTTATAGCGATGAACACTAACTCAAAATGAGTATCATCAATTGAAATTTGAATTGTCACTATCTACAGGAAAGTAAGAAACAGAAGAAAAAAATCACTTTTAAAGACAAAATCAGCCTGATGCTGGTACAACATCTACATTTATCACAGGCTGGACTACAATTGGCATTTTTAACCATTTTAAAGAAAAATGCACAGTAGTCATAAGACACATTTATTAGAAAAATATAAAAATAGACCTACTAATAGTGAAAACTAAAATGAATGGGTAGTGGAAGAGAAGAAATTGATCCCAGCTTGTCTCAGAGACCTGGATCCTGTTGTGAAGAGTGAGGATATAGGCAGGGCAAAACGGATGTGAATACAATAAACCACTGCTGTTCAACCTCTACAGCAAAAGAATATACAGCACACAACACTTATACCATAAACATAAAATATTTACCCTCTTTAGCAAGTAAGTAACAACAGTTTATTCAAGAGTCATCATGAACTCAGAAATACATTTTCAAAATGCAAAGCCATGATATCCTGAATGCTGAGTCCAGCAGATACCTTCTAACTACATCTGAAACAAAACCAAACCAACCAGCCAAACAAAAAAAGCTTTCTTGTTTACAATGCTTAATCCTGACCCTAAGTAATGCTGTTGTCTTCAGAAAGCAAATGTGTGCACAAATGCAATCCAAAAACGTGCTGTACAACATCACCCATGTGCGTTAAGATCTTATCATCTCTTGGCATACTCTGGTAACACATGCTTATCTTGCTATGCCATTATGTCAAACTGAATCTAACTATAAATAAATATATGAGCAGTATCATTTATCCAAACCCATAATTAATCATTGCAAGCTATTATGAAACCACCTTAGTGGCCTGTTTTCAGTTGCTTGATGAGTGGCATGTACTATTAAATTATGCAGCACAGGTTTCTGTCAAGCCTATGTGCAGCTACTGATTTAAGAGATACTTGGGACAGTAATCTCCTCTGTTTGAGTAAAGTATATTTTCCTATTTGAATTATCCACACATTTAATGCCATAGTGCCTGAGAAGCTATAGAACTGTGCCTTTGAGGTTGCCCTTGGCAGGAAAACCTGGGACTAGATCTGCACCCTGTTTCTATACTCCTCCTCCTGCCACAGAAATCACACCACATTTTTTTTCTAGCAACACCGTTCCTTCATTCTCTTAATATATATAAAAAGAACACATTATTATCTTTTCTTGAATACAGGCCAGCACAGATGCTATAAATCACTCATAACAAGGCATATTAAAATTCCTTCAGCTCTGTGTTCAACTAAAATAGTAAGAAAAGACAAATCAGGACCATTAAGTCTTTCCTGTAAAAAAGAAATGCAGCATTTGTTCAGCTACATATCAGTATCTCATTTTCATTCGCACTCTTCACACCATGCAACCTCTTCCATGATAGCTCTTCTACTGTTAATTATCTTTAGTTCTGAGTTTTTTTCCTAAGTCACTTCAGCCATTATCCTCACCTGTTTTGGTGGCCTTATTATTACTAAATAATCAAAACTAATTTGATATAAATGGTTATGAGGCTCCTTATCATTTGTTTTTCACTGGTCAGTCATCTTGTTTGGGATTTTTGTTTTTATGGCACTTGTTTATATTTAAAAAAAATCCCTGACTCAAAGTCAAAAAATGAAGTTAACTTATTCAGTTCAAATCTCTTCAGCTCTTTAAATAATTTATGTATTTGTCATTTATTATATTTTCAAAAGGAGGCGGCACAGGAACTGTACTTCAGAGTCACTTGAGTTCTTGTGTTAGTTGCAAGCTATGCCGCTTTTACCCTTCTTGGGATGCCTTAAGATAAGAAAACCACCAAACAACCCTGCAGACCCAAGTCTTAAGATCACAGAATATCTAATGTATACTATTCATAAATATTTTCCAAATCTTCAATGTAACTGAAAAAACTTTACCAGATTTTCTTCTTTCTCCAGAAAACCCTGTTTCTGAAAACCGCTGTCTGAAGAAACAATTCAGTGCAATGAAAATTACAGGATATTTAGCAATCAGAATATTTAGCTTACCAACTATCTGTTCTCTTACTTGTAAAATCTGTGCAATATTATGGAAACTTCTTATTACTAACCTCCAAGTGTTTTTAAGATACAAAAGACTATGACAGCATTTCAGATGTTCTAACTATAAAATTACAATGTAAGTCCATGGACAGTTTTACTGCAACAGTGCTGTTCTTCAAAAAGTGGTCCTTAAAGATAAATGTGACAGATTAAAGCAATTGTAAAATAAAAGATTAAAGTGTATTCTACAGACTTGTGATGGACACATCTTAGTAAAATAAAAATATATTAAAAAAAAAGAGAAGTAGGAACTTACTGGAAGTTTGATAAACAAACTGCAATTGTAATAAAGTTGGTTGTTACAAACATCCATGTTTTCACAAGAAAGACAGATTTGTCAATTAATTTAATCAGCTTGACTGAATCCCTCTGTCTCTCTCTTAATGTCCATTTAAACATTTTAAAGTCTTCAGGATCATTTTAATATGCCTGTCTGTAGACCAGGCTCCATATAAACTAATATGGCTGGAAAATACATATCTTTGCCTCAGTAGACAAGGCACTAGCAACATTCATTAATGCTTTTTGATTTGGGGTATTCAAAATACACATTTTCTCCCTCAGGAGACACTAAAACATCTTGCAATGCAGCAGATTAATTTAGAATTTTTTTAGATTGTTTTGGGTTGTTTTATTTGTGTGAGGATTTATTTTTTTTTTTCCCTTCTTCTACTATGTTTTTTTTCAAGGAGCTAATGCCAGTTTCCTCCAACACCTCACCATGTATTTCATGTATTTCCTTCATACCTCTTGAATCCAACCTAAGTAAAGTTAAATCTGTTTGTTGATGTACTAAATACATGAACAATGTACTAAATACAAATACAGCATTTGAAAAATATGTCTCAAAATGCAAAAATAATACAGTATGTTAGAACTATGTGAGGCACATCCTCATTATCCGAATTGTGAAACCAGAAGTTCCTGTGACTATAGAATAATGCCATTCCTGATGCTACTGAAGAAATCTCTTGGGAATTTTTATTCGTATTGCTGCTCTTTCTCCTATACCAGAAGGTATTTCTTGTTCAGCAGGAGTACTCAGACCAGACCAAACCTTTAACTATCCTACTGCAACACAGTCTCAGCAATTTATTATGTCTTTGCTGTAAAACACCATGGTAAAAGCAACAAGGGAATTTTGTGGATTGTTAACAGACCTATCATCATTGCCTGAACTTAGTGGTATTGACTCCAGTACTTCAAACCTACCCAAACTATCCTTACAGGGCAATGCAACCACACAACTTTATACCTATTAAGTACAGGGAAAAAGTAAAAATGGACTAAATGTATATAAAATTTCAACAGATTAGGTCCATGAGTCTGTAAATCAAAGGGTTCATGACCTACTCACCAGATGATGGAGGCGTTGATTTTCTGGAACTAGGAACGATGTCACCCAAACTGGATGAAGAGTTTCCTCCTGATTTACTGGAGTAAAGCAACAAATTAGTTTGAAGTTTCATAGCTTTCTTCGTATTCATTCCAGTTCATTTATTACCTGCCTGCTCAATGAGCTGCTAGCTGAGAAATAATCAATATTTCTGGCAGTGGTATAAAATACACTTCTTACACAAAATATGTGTACATTTTGAGAACTGAGGAACTGTAAACATCAACCAAGCTCCTTGTTCTTCTGTGCAACTTCATTTTGCTGCATTTGCTCTCACTACTTCATGATCTTAATATGATCCAATTATTAATATGGCTACTGATATATAATTATTAATATTACTAATTACATATTAATTACTATAATTAACGCGACACATTAGTAAGCCTAATTCTTAAGCCATTGAGCGTATCTGTTTCCTTTAACAGAATAGTTACTGATAGCTTCCTAATGAAAATGATAGCGTGTCTGACTAACATCTTTTCAAATTAATTAGAAGTCCATATTCTTTTGTTGTATCAATACAAGATAGCACATAAGAAAAAAGGTCGCTCAAACAAAGATAACGTAGTCTAGGGTTTTGTCAAGTTCTGCTCTGTGGAAACCTATTCAAGTTGTGAAAATGAAACATTATTTTTAGTTATTTTATTTCAGTTACTATAATGAGAAAAGCACTGGAAAAAAAAAAGTCAGAAAGGCTACATCACTTCAAATAATTCATTTAATAGTATTCATATCCACTTTTTTCACCTTAAATATTAATAAGCACTAAATAAATGCATTTGTGGCATAGGACAGTGTTATCTCCAGTAAGTAGTTCTGGAGAATGAAAGTGTTTACAATCTGAAAAGGGACTGAATCACTAGGTCAGATTTGACTGCATCAGCACTGTCATGAGAAAAGTAACCTGTCGTCCTTCTGCTGAGGACAGCATGCTCACAGAAAGGGCATTTCTCAGCTGGTGCATGTGGCTGAGCACTGCAGCACCCTGGTCTACTCCTAGTGTAGACGTACCCTTCAAACACTGCTGCCCTTCCTCTTGAAGAAGGAAAGCCTTTCTGGCTTCCTCCATACTGGAAATATTTGTTTCCTATACACCCAAAGGGAAGCAAGGGGCATTTGCTTCCACATGTGTTGCTTACTGGAAAACTACTTTATTAAGAATTCTGCAATAAATGATATTATTATCATCTTGCAGCATTGTTTAACACATTAAGATACCGACACTATTTTTATGTAATGATGGCTGCAGTCAGAGATAAGAAATGACATGAAACTTCCATCATAAAATGCAGTATTCTTAAAAGCTGTATTTGCAGACAATGAACTTGACAAGACCAAAACATTTTTTTCCCTGACACCTAACTAATAGGCACTGGCTTCAGCTTACAAATAAATTATTCTTAACACCTGTAATTTCTAAAATCAGCTTTAAAAGGGTTTAGAAATTACAAGATCACAAAAACAAGTAACAAATGCTAAAGAATTTAGGGAGATCAATTTTTAAGTCAAAAATTGTGCTTGCACATAGTAAATCCTGCCATTTTTAATGATTTTTTGTTATTACCTGGAGTAGAATTTTCCTTGTTTTGCCTTTTGTTCATGCTGCAGCCTCATGTTTTCTAGTTTGACTGGGCTTGGTATGAATCCTATTTCACAGCCTTCTTTTACCAACCGTCCTATCCACCAGTCATTATTAAATTTCTACAGATAAAAAAAGAAAAAAAATAAAGGTAATATACCAAGGAATCACTGTATCTGGGATCATTTTATTATTGTTTTCAATTTGCAGCTAAGCCATTTTATGCAACTCTTCCCTGCAGTTAATCACCGTACTATGTTATTATGGCAATGAAAAATTGTGGCAATACACAGAACTATATTAAAATAATTATACCTTGCAAATTATTAAAATGCTACAGTACTTAAGCAGAAAACTTCTTTCACAGACTTCATGGTTCTCCCTGGGTGCTACTCCCATCCATTTCACCATCATTATTTTAATCTGCTTCACAGTCTTTCCCCCTCATACATGAGGGCTGCTTTTGTTCTCTCGTGCTGTTTCTCCTTGATGGACACCAGAGATTACTTCTGATCTGCTCCTAACCACTGCAACAATTTTTTACAGCTCTGTAATAATTTTTTTTTCCCCTTATTCTTTTTATTATTCTTACATATATAAAAAATAAAATAGTGTTTCTCAAACACCGCTGCTTCTCTGAACTCACTAAAATTTTCTGAAATATGAGTACATTCTGCTGTTTATGTATGCTCCACTGCATACAGATCATGTGATCTGCATCTTAAAGATATTATAATAGATTCAGAAGGAATGGATATATTTGGATAACTAAAAAAAAGTGCTAATTCTACAACTGCACAAGTCCAATTAACAGAATTTCAGCAAGATGAAATATGAGATAATGACTACTCTAGTTTAATGATATTTATTTATATACACACAGGGGGGTTTTGCTTGTGTTGCAGAGGTCTGCAAGGCAGAACTATTTGCTTTTTCCTTTATTATTTATTCACCATTTTTTTTATGAGAATAGGTCACTGTTAGGAATGGCCCTACAAGAAATACTCTAGGATTTTCATGGGATTAACTACTGTCCAATAAGAATTTTGGATAATTTGGATTATTTAAGAAAATGTAAGAAAACATTTGAATGGGAAGAGAAGTTGCCTTCTTGTATCTGAAGCCATGAATCTAGGTATTATAGTGCCTGTTTAATGATTTAATAAGTAGTTTTAATGAGGGTACAGTTAGGAGCAGAACATGTGTGGGCTTCCATGAAAAGGAATTAATTTCATTGATCCACCAACGTTTCTATTCTCAATGATACACAGTCTAAATTGCTGTATTATATTTAATTTTGGCTACTATAGAAATGCTGTGATGCTTGAAACCAATTTTAAGGTATTTAGCTAAGAAAAAATAATGATTAAATGCACTTCTAAACTCATAAAATAAAAAAGGATCTATAACATCCATCCAATAAATGCTTTTATGAGTAAAAATACCACTATTTAATAGGGAGTGAATCTGGAATATCAGTTTCTCAAAGTATTAGACTGAAACACATTATTAAATTAAACTCTCACTGCAATATGCTGATTAAAGATAAGCATGGGCACTTAAAATATATTGTATGATAAAACAGGTGGAGGAAGTCTGTAGCAATTGAACCAATGGAGGCTGCCATTATAGGGATCTGCTTTATGGTACACATGAAGTCTGCAGAAGTAATATTATTAACTTAGGAAAAGATAGATAATTTAAAAACACAATTAAGTTAAAATCTGAACATCCACTACTTTTTTTTATGCTGTCCAGCATAACAGACCACTACAAAACAACATTAATTATATAATAATTGATAGAAATGTTAAATCCATAGGAATTTTTTCTTGATAAAAAAATAAAAGCATGTGAAATTCACTTCTGCAAAGTCTCAAAGCTAAATCTGTGTCAGTATATGAAAAGGAGGATAAGATATTTTTATAAGTAATACCACAGCTAACGCTTTCAAATTTCAAAAAGCAATAGTGGAAATCTTGGTAGTGAGGTGTCCAGCTCTCAAAATGCTGGCTGGGGTGAGTGATTCTCTGTAATTCACCTGTGTTTGCAGTGCCAAGGCAAACACAATATGAATTATATGCAAAGCAGAATTATGGCCATGCATCAAAGCCTCAAATGATTCAGTAGTGATTATGATGCAGCACGTTTCCCCATGCAAGAAGTAATCCTTCATCTTTACATGTAATGAGTTGCAATGAATGTAACCTTATTATGAAAATAAATTTCTCTCAGTCTCAATCACTGCAGTCCTTTTCACCACTACATTCTGAAGTTCTTCTTGTTTGAGCCCTCTCAGCAGCACAAATTGGAGAATGCTCCTCGAGGACATGAAGAGGACAGCATTGATCCAGTATGGCATTACCATGCAGGCAGAAGTTACCAGGGATTAACTGAGATGCCTTTATTTCTAGCAACCAGTTAGGTATAAAATATAAAAGCAGCACTGCATTTGTACAGTCAAAGATGCCTTTTTAATCCATATAAATAATCAAAGTTTAAACATTTCAGTTATGGAAGGTACATTATCTGGTGGGATACAGATCCCTGGAGAACAAGCAGGGCACAGCCACAGAAGACAGAAGGGGAAGTAGCAGCTGCGGGTAGAAGGGCCCCTGCTCTGGGCACTCCCCTGAAGAGGTTCCACTTGCCCAGATGCAACAGCTGCTGTCAGATGCAGGACCACAGAGTCCACATCCAAGTCTGAGTCCCTGAGGGTCCCTTTTCCGCCTCTCCACCCCAGTGGTGCACCTGGCCTGGGAGCAGGGTCCCTCCCATAAACCAGCTCTGGCCTAGCACCGCTAGACAGACAACTTTCCTTAACTGCTTAAGAAAACCAGGTATTTTAAAGGGAAATTAGCACAGAGTAGCTGCTATTACACTTGAAGCTGCAAGAACATTTTAATCTATTTTTTCATTTCTCAGTGCTACAATGCAGCCACAGATGTTACAACTAAGCTGAGCTGAGCTTCCTTTCAAGGCATTTCCAGAGATACAGAAAAGTTCAGGAAACTTTCTCTTCCTTATTTTCTTCTATGCATATTTACATCTTGAGTCTAAGTTGGGCTGTGAGGAAAAAAGTCTAAATTATAACCAAGTCTGCTAACACTGTGTTTCTGGTTCATATGGAAACAGAGGTTAAGACTTGATGTGAAGTCAGGGATTACCAGCTTGTTTATAATGATTCCTTACATTTCTTTTAGAAGAATACTATTTCAAAGAACATTCATCTCCTTATACCAGTTACCTTATACCATCTGTATAGTGCTATGACAATAGAATTCTTATAATAACGTTAAGAAATAATAGCATTATTACTCAGACCCTTAAAGAGAGATTCACTTACTCCTCTAGCTTTACTTACTTCTTTAACATGAAGAAAATCTTTAGCCTCAAATGAGATGGCCATGCCCGGGACAGGAACGTCATCATCGTGAGCTGCACTGTACCCAACATTTGTCCGAACTGCAAATGCAACAGGTTTTGTCTGCAAAACAAAAGAAACAGCATGAAGATTCCCTTTGCAAACACATACATACGTACAAACATATACACAGAGGATGGCTTCTGTAAGTTATTGTTTAAAAATCATAAAAATTACAGAGAATTCTAAAAGCATCCATGTAAAACATCAGAAAGTGTTATTTAATATAAAGACATTCAAAATAATGTAAGATTTTATTTTCCTAGCTACTGGTGCTCATTTGGGGTAAACCAAATCAGTAATTAAAATGATAAACCAGTTGACAATCCATACGCTATGCTCAGCCTGCAGTCCCTCATGCCCAGAGCTATGGAAAAGCATGTGCCAGCCAGACAAGTAGTCTTCAGGGAAATCACAAATTAAGAGGAATGGTGCCAGCAGCTGCCAGTGACCCCCAGGCAAGACATCTCACTGCAGAGCCATTCTGAGATTGTGGTAGCATGCCCTCATATTGTTAGGTCATTACCAAATACCAGCCACAGAGAGGTTTGCCGATTCCCATAGTTCATACCACAGCCTATACTTGTAGTTGATACCAGTGAGTTACAGGATTTTCACAAGTTTTATTTTCAAGAAGTAGCTTCAGGAGAGTCAGTGGCCTTCCTGACACCACAGCTGCCCTCCAGCCTCCTGCACAGCTTCTCCTTCCAAGCTCCAGTGATTCTGGACACCTATCTGCACAGGTACAGCTAAGGAAGGTAGCAAAAGCTGCCATCCAACTAATCCCAGTCTATAGCTATTCTCTTCTCAGAGGTATAATCAGAATACAGGAGAACAACATTTATTCTGGTTTATTCTACATCAAATACCTTGAGCTTGCTCTCCAGACAGAGGATATCACACAGTATCCCTAGGACCTACCTTTGTCCTACCACAGGCTAAACTTTTATCCCACCCCAAAACCCTCCACACTGCTTTTATGATCTAGGCTGAAGTCCCTATACATTAGGGCTGGTAAAATATTTTTGAAGACATGAACTGAGTCTCAGAGGTGCTCTCAAGTGAAGGAATGACATGAGGAGGGTATGACATAACTTAAAATTTTAAAATACACTAAAACTTCTACGAGACAACAAATTTAGCCTTATCAAGCCATCATCACTTTGGCTTGACTAAAAATACTGTATCTTGCTGAGATGACAAGGAAAGAAAAATATTTTATTTCCTCTGTAAGGAATTGCTTCCATTTATTCTCAAAAAAAGAGGGTATGAAAAAGCATCCTCTACTTCATTACAGAAAACCTGAATACCCGAAACCAAAAACTGTGCTGTGTTTTTCTGATTACCAAAAAACCCTGCCAGAATTACTCTGACAACTTGCATCACACTAGAGGACAGCAACCTGCCACATTAAAATACATCCTAAAATAATGAGGGAGTGACAGAAATAATTCTAAAGACAGTATCATGCCACCTGACCTAGAAAGGACAGTTGGAAATAAAGGGAGAGAGGGTTCCCTGCTGCTTAATTTAGGTCTAATGTGCTGTAAAAGCCACAGGGTTCCAATAAAGCAGATTTTAAAACTCTTTAAATAGGCCTGTATTTGAATGAACTACCACAGTCAAACAATTTACATCTAAGTGCATATTCTAGGCAGGCTTTTTAATTTAGAAGGAGAAACAATAACCTCTTTCCTAACAGTGGGGTCGAGAGAATCTCTGTGGCCAGAAGTGAAACAGACAATTTCAATGGAAATACATTTTGGAAGGGGATTTCAGAATGGGCTTCATGCTTATGTGGTATGCTGGATCTAAATATTTATTTATAGAAACTGATGATCAGGAAGTTATTGTAGAAGGACTTTATCCTATTTGTTCTTTCTTCTAGAATTAATGGAAAAATCTTAAGAGGGTCTAAAGACTGAAACTAGAACTATTTAAATAGGAGCTTATTTAAACTGGAAAGCCTATGGCAGACTGAAGAATTAAATACAGATGAATATATTTATGGGTTGAGATAACTGATCTCAAAGAGTTCAATGCCTTTCTTGGTGTTCAGTCACAATTAGAATATTGCAAATGGTTGATTGCTTTTCTTTCTAGGTCACCTGTTCTAGAAAATAAAAAAAAATTAACAAATTAGAGTACTATGTTGTCCTGGTTTGGGTGAGAACAGAGCTGGTTCTTTGCAGCTCAGTTCTTCTAACTAACTGCAGCGTCTGAAGTTAGCAGCCTGTTTTCCCAGACAGTGTCTGATTGGTGTGCAGACCAAGGCCACTGCTGGATCTTGTGTACCACAGTGGGGGGTGCAGGAAAGGGAGGAGCAGACTGGGCAGGTGACTCCAAACTGACCAACAAGGTATTCCAGCCCATACGTCATTTGGTACAAAGCAGAGGGATCTAGACGCGTCTATAGCTTGCTAGCTCGCTCTCTGGGGACTCCTGGGTTCTTCTCCCCTCTTGGATCGCTTTGCCAGCTTTGTTCAGCTTGGCTCAGGTCCTCTTTCAGTTCCTTCCTCGGAGCATCCAAGGAGGACTCTGTTCTGCCTTCGATCCCAATTGGTGTGTTCCTGAATCCGGTACCAGAATCCAGCTCCTGAACACAGCTCCCATCTGCTGTGGGGCCCAGGCT
>JANIJG010025235.1:0-21150 GCA_024611175.1 Megaceryle torquata | reverse complement strand
ATTAAAGCTGTTCTAGTTTCCTTTTCTAAGTCTCTCTCCCTGATTCCCTTTCTCTTCCCCTTTGGGGAGGGAGGGAGGGGGGTTAACAAAGAGCATCCCTTATTGGTCTAAGGGGCCGCCCTGACCCTAAACCATGACATGCGTGAAACACAGTAATAAAATAAATGCAGTAATTTTCAATGTGTCTGCTTTATTTCAACAAGAAAAATCCTATTGCTTTTAGAACAGGCTTGAGATGTTACCCAATAGATATAGGTTACATAAACACCATCATTATATTTGCACATTGCAACAGAAAAAAGTTCAAAGCAGAAATTATGTTTAAAAAATACACAGAACTGATAACTGGATCAGATTCAGCCATTAACAGGAAAAATATGTAGAAAAAGATTTATAATAAGGAGCAATTGGTTAAGATGAGCTTACTAGATGTTATTAGCTATCAACCTATGTTTGGAAATGACAGCCACAATTTTTTATATATATAAAAAAAACCAAAAAACCCCCAACAAACAACAACAAAAAACCCACAATATCTGGCTTAACTCATTGTGTTGGGTGTCATTCTTATACCCTGAACTCTTCCAGTGCACTGCAAAAGGAGTTTAGGCACATAACATAAATTTCTGGCCTCCAGTACGAGAGAAAGGTATGTAAATGCTAGGCACACATGGCCTTTTAATAAGCCCATAGTAAGTTCACCTTGTCATTACACAGATAACTGTTAGAAGGGCATCAAGATATGATTATACATCCATGATTACATTTCTGAAAATGGGCACTTATGACAATAATCATCCCCAAAATAAAATGTGGTAGATTCCTCCACATCAACTTAAAAGCTTTTCAGTATTGATGCATCACAGACATGTCTGCTTACTAGCAGCTCAAATTCATACCTAACCCTACTCCTCTACAACTCACTGTTACTAGCACCACACAGGCCCTGAATTCAGTGATACCATAGGTCTTCCTTAAAAATAAGAGATAACAAATTACTGGGTTTTAATTTTTATAAAAAAGCACAACTTATCTGAATTTAAAAATTACAGAGTTAATGTTTTCTATGCTATCACTATTTCAATACTGAAAATACAGATACGAATAAGCATTGAATCGTCAAATCACCTAAGCAATACTTCATCACTAAACAGTAGACCATGTAATCAATCATTCACTGTTGTTAAGAATTATCTTTTTGCAAAAGCATAGTAAACCCTCATTGTAGAAATGGATCTCAGAACAAGAACAGAACTACTAAGGAACAATCTTTCCAAACACTAATAGTGAGGATAATATGCTTGCTTATCCATCCTCAAATTTGCCATATCCTCTAGCAAATATGAAACCCACTCTGTTAATAGCGTATTGTGAATTACTCCTAATAGTATCAGTGGATGAAAGATTTCAGGCTGACTAAAGACTTTAAAATCTCTGCTGCATTGCAAAAAACACACATCTTTAGAACTTAATGTCCTTGACATACTTCTTAGAAGTGATCTATAACTTCCTATTAGAGGGCAACACTTGACTATGCAAGAGAAAAATGGAAACTACACCAGAACTATGTTAACACAAAAGATAAGCAGCAGGTAAAAAATACTCAATCAAAAAATTCAAGTAGAACTCTTAGGAGGAAAACAAAGCAGAACATTGAGCTACCAATAGTCACAGAAACAGTACGTCCCATTTTAAATATGTATCATACTGGTAGAAATGGAGACTATTATCATGGGAATAGACTACAATAATTCATCTAATTGAATATTTAAAACTAATTTCTAAAAGTTATATGCTAGCCATTTTACGTAAATAATTCTGCAAGTTATAGAGAACTGTCAAATTAACTACTTTTTCTCTTCTTGAGCTATGCTTTCTTCAACTAAAAAAATCCAGTTGTTACATAATTAAGGCCTTATATAAAAAAGTAGGGGTTTTTTTTGTTACATATGCATATCTGTATTTTAAAATATATCTAGCATTTGCTTACATATTCTACAGTTCTAAAATTAGACTGGGTCAAAACAGCAGTTAAGCACTTTCTGTTCATTCTCTAAATCTCCACAAAAATGTGATGGTGGTTTAGCACTCAGTTAATCCACAGGCTGGACTACAAGGACAGATGCTCCCAGATGTTAAAGAGTTTAATATTTCATCTCTCTCAAGAGAAACAATGTAGCCTGAAAGAGTTCACTTCAGAATGTACATTTCCACCTCATTTTCATCTTTTCCCCCTAGAAATACAACATTCAACAGACTGAAAAAAAAAACCCACATGGAGAACAATAACCAGACCATGAACTTTACCATCATCTGTCCCACTAGGGCAGCAGGGAACACACTCTGGAATAGGGTTATTAATAAGCCAATTTCAGTTTCTGATTTAAACTCAGAATACAAATCAAGAAAACCCTATCCACCAACTATTAAACCAACTTCGGCTGTACAGCTTTGGTAACACATAAAAATTAAAAGAGGACTAGAAGACCTTTATTTTTTTTCTGTCTGGATGTCACTTCCTTTTGGTTCACAAGTTACATTCACTTTATACATCTTCATGCCAACCCTCATTGCTAAGTCAATACTATCTACTACTTGTATTGCCTCACCCTTGTTATCTGACTAATATGTATTGAATGCATACACAAGCGTTTGCACACTGTATCTGTCTCGGTCTGTCCCTTTAAACTAGTTTACACCTGCTTGGTTGAATTTGCGTTCAAGAAATATTTCACCCAATAATAGAGCAAAATAATAAATCTGTTTTCTAGCAATGTACTTAAGACATGACAGGACCCTTTTTTTCCTGTAACTCATTTCAGATTTTTTATGCTATGCTATAAACCCAGTGGATGCATACCCTGGGGATACCAGCAAAGGAAGCTTTTTCTGACACAGAATTTGCTCACAGAACAGGTCATCTCCCTCATGGCCACTAATTTTGGGAATGTTGCTTGATAATCAAGGTATCGCTATTCCCCATCCACTACCAGAATGCAGAAAAACAGATTAGAGCTTTCTCCAAACCACTTTCATCTACACTTGAGGTTATCCTACGTGAAGCAGAGTCTAGGGCTACTGAAATACAAGCAAAGCTTAAAGCTGCCTTTACTCCCTTCAGCAATAGGCGATGAGGATCTAGGGCCTCTGATCCACCTCATTTCTCACTCTTGCAACATTTCCACAGTAGAGGTACACTGCATTTCCACCAGTTTAAATGAACCCAGAATGCTAATCAGAATGCATCTTTTATGAAGGCAATGCCAACTAAGTCAAGAACTGACTCAGAAAATGACTTAATTTATGATTTTGACAAAGTGCTTGTTGAAGTTGGCATCTGACAAATTTGGAAAATTTGTCTCAAAGCAAGTCTCCTCCCTCATTATTTCTACATAATGCTATGCATTCTTCATCTTACCCACTTTTCACAGATACCTGTAACATTATCCTGAAAGCAAGGAATTATTTTCCTCTTGGGTAATGAATATAATGGGTCTCTCTCAAAACACCACCAGTTTTGTATTCATGAAACTTTAAAACACCACACAATTTTTTTCAGCTGAGGAAAGATGATACTACTACTGAACTTTTCATTAGTGTTCTTGGTAGGGAGTAAATAGATGATGAACTATGTTTGGCACTATTTCCACAGAGTAGCCCTGTATATAGTGTTTGGTCCCTAAGCAATGCTAATGCCCCACACAGGACAAAGATCAAAAGCATGTGATGGTGTGATAAAATGACATTTTAAGATGGCAGTTATTTTATCCTGCTACTGACCGAGAGTCATATATAATGCAAAAGCAGTTCAAAAACTACATGTTTTACAGAACTGCATGATTTTATTAAATGTATACTGTCATAAAAGCAGCTTAAGAATGCAGAAATAAAAGAACTTTCCTATTTTATTTTGTACACTAAATACTATTTTGTACATCTGTTACACAACAAAAAAAATCAAATACACCTGAGCACACAATTCATGGGAAATTTACATGCCAAATGCTGACTATTGCTGGAGCCTCATGACAAATACTACAGATACAGTCACTGTCCAATCTCTAACAATAGCATCTGCTCAGCAATCTCACTTCTAAGGAAGCAACAGCAACTCACAGATGTCCCAACAGAAGATTCAAATATACCTGCTGTCATTAAAAGCAGCAATCAATAGTATGACTTCCCACAAAGATTAGGCCTTCTTTTATTGACATGGGTGTACATATCAAACAAGTCTGGTAGCAGGTCAGAACCACAAAATAACTGAGGTTAGAAGAGGCTTCTGATGTCACCTAGTCCAGTCCAGATCTGGTTGGATCAGGCTGCTCAGGGCTGTATCCAGGCAAGTCTTGAGCACCGCCAGTGACAAACAGTAAAACCTCTCTGTGCATCCTGCTCCAGTATTTGACCACTCTCATGGTAAAAAAAAAACCAACCAACCCACCCACATGTAAACTATGGTTCATTCACGCATCTATGAGTGAGGGACATAAAAAACCTATAATGGACAACAAATACTGGGTTTTATATTCCAGTACAAGGAAAATAAAGTGTTACTACAAGTGGAAATCACAAATTTCCAGTTTTCATTATAAGCGCATTAAAAAGAGGGAGATTTTAACTACCAGGTTGGGGGGTTTTGTGTGGCACATATATCATTATTTTGCTTTAGGTACAGATGTCCCTACCTGTGTAGGAAGGTTGGACTGGATGACCTCTAGATGTCCCTTCTAGCCTAAAACATTCTGTGATTCTATGATTTCATGTTAAGATGGCAGTTGTATTACTTTCCTACAGCAGGCAGCACTGCTCTTACAACCATCTAATTTCTGAGGCGCAAGTCTTAGATTTAAGGCCTCCCTGTGTAAGGTGCTGTACTCAGCACTTCCAACAAAGCAAAGAAGCTGAAAAGTACAGTGGGAGAAGAAAATAATAAAACTGTAGTTAATAAGTAGCAGCTTGAGTACAACAATGGTATGAGCTTAGAACTTTTCTGAATTAACACTTTTGACAGTGTGGATCTCTCTTGAGAGATCTGGGAGAGAAGTGGTCAGACAGAACATATAGTTCTAGAGCCAAACTTTATTAGTAACTCAGGCACTGAGAAATTACGTGATCTAAGTACATTTTACCATCTACTTTCCACAACTACGGCAACGTGAACTTTGCTCGGCCATTACCAGTACTTGCATTGCTACTTTACAGAGGGTGGGCTCACCAAATTCTTGCCTTTGTAACATCACCACTGCTGCTCTCCAGAGCCCGACACTAACATGCACCCTCCTGTAAGGACAGCCAGCAAGTAGATGTGCCCATTACACAAGCCTTCCTCATGGACACACTAAGCAGGCTGTTAAAAGCTATTAAAGCTTAAGAGTGATTCTCCTTAGGATCAAGGCCTGTTGGTGAAATTCACTGAGGAAATTTCTGAATCCTACCACTTCCTTGATAGCAATGCCTGCTCTCCATGTTAATGAGAAGAAGGAAAAGTAAACACAAAAGGAAGTCTGCCAGATCCATTTCTGCTTAACAATAGGTAGGCTTAAGGAAAATTTTTCGTCCTCTCGTACTCTAGAGATACTTTTGTTACTATTTTAGCTCATCTTCACATCTTTCACATTGAAAGTCATGCTTCCTACTTCCTTTTACGAAATCATATTTGAATAGAGAGTCACTGATGTCGGTTTACATTCAGCTCAGGAGGCAGCAAAGACTGAAATAGCTCCGTGTGCGTCACTAAAGCTTTTTCATATGAACAGGGTCTTTTTTTTTTTTTTTTTTTTTTTTATTAGAGCACAATGCCAAAATTCATCCGTGGCTGTGTGTTGTCTGCATGCAAGTGTGCCGGCCAAGGTGGCTCTTCTGTACCACCCACTTGGGGAGTTAACAGGAACAGCTGGAAACAGGCACAGCTGAAGAAGTCTGTTTGTGCTTACGGAAAACATGCTTATTCTGGCAGCAAAAGCCAGCAGATGAAAACTGTTGTTTGCAATAAAAATACTGTGCTAGGATTTCAAGTTCTTTTTTTCAGTGTCATAAGTGAGGACATTTTATGCTTATCAGATATTTTAAGCTTATGAGACAGCATTTTAGATCTTCGCTTTTTGGCTAAATTGAGGTACACATAGAGAAGAGATCTGCAGTAACATTTTCAGACTTTTCACTAACAAAACTTCTCCAGAAAAAGCATAAATCTACAATGCAGCAAGCTAAAGTAAACACTAAATAAATCAAGAATGCAATGGTTGGTTAAAAATGTAGATACTATTATCAAAACCTCCTGAAAAAAGCTCTGTCACTGAAAATGTTTCTTAATTCAGTATTATGCATGCAAGTCTTATTGCTATTTCCAATATTTAAGTAATTTTGCACTTCATTTTTTCAATGGGCTTGTAAAGTGAGAAATGGGGTCTATGACTGCTAGAGCCAAAGGTCAATGTTATCAAAACATTTCACTTCTACATAATATGTTAAGCATGTGTTTTTTAAGAAACTGCTGAAAATTTCTTCCTTTATTAGAAACACTTATTTTGTAGCTAGACTGCTCTATTTCCAGGAGTTATATATGTTCCAGAGATGATATTTTAGAGTTTGAAAAGTTGTATTATCTTTTAACTAAAATGCTGACCAAAAACTGAGAAGTTATGTCAGCACATGATATGCACTACAGCTGAACTCGATGCTCCTGCCTCTTTCACATTACATTTTATAGCCATAACTTATGTTATCCTACTCTTCAACTGAGTACCAATTCTTTCTGTAGGTCTTGCTCTACCTGATCAACTTCTGATATATAAATTCAAATGCAAACCCTACTGCAAACCTCCCTGACAGCCTAGATTGCAAATATTCTAACATATAGTACATACATTTAAAGCTGTGCTAAAAGAACATCTATTAAAGTTAAGAGTTAGTTATTAAAGTTGAGACATCTCAAACTTCATAAAAGTAAAAATGGAGGTACCTTTAACTTAGAGGAATGGTGGTGGTATCTTTAACTTAGCCCTCACTGTGTACAGTATTACAGTACAGCCATTAACTTCACAATCACATATTCTTGCCCACCTCAGTACTATATTTTACTTGCATGTAGGAAGGATCTCCCTTTGCAACAGATCAAGAATGCATGAAACACAAGGGGCTCTCTATAGTACCCTATACTCCTCGGATGGATTAATTTTTGTCATCAAGGAGTGAGGCTCACCTAGATCAACAGAGAAAGGCAAGCACTCTCTAAGGAATGATTTCTCTCTCTTAAAAATGGCATTAATCAACTTCTGTTTCTTTCTATCCCCTAACTGGGGAACTAAAGCAACAGTCCCTAGTTATCTAACCATACCACATCCTCCACACTACTGAGTGTCATGGATGGAAGGTTTCTTAAGTTTGTCACTCAACATTAATGGAAACTTTTTATGTCAACCTGTGACAGCCCAGCTGCAACACTGTAAGGACAAATCAATGCTCGCACAGCATTCAGGTAGCTTCTGCACAAGACTTCACAAAGCCAAGAATCATTAGAAAAGTGAATACTTCTCTACAATTCTCTATACAACAGGCCACTAAAAGAAAGAGAACAAGAACAGAGAAACAAAATAACTACTTGTTAAATGTTATCCGATTATACAGTAAAGACTGTAACATAATACATCTGGATGTGAAAGTTAAGCTAGCACAAACCACTTTATATCTTTTATTTTCTAGCTTTGAAGCACCTGATATTGTAAACTTAGCCTGGGGGATTTCAAATTTAATTGTGTCTCTGTGTGTGCAATTTTCTACATTTAAGTAAAAACAAACAAACAACAAACACACACAAAGAAAACAAAAACCGCAAACAAACAAAAAACCCCACAAAACCCAAACAAACAAAAAGACAACAGAAAGATTCCTTACATAATACATTTCCAGTGTCATGCTGATATTTTAATACACCATCAGTACAACTGACATCCTTATAACCATCGAAACCTCCTTGCAACTTCACTCACAGAATTAAGAGACTGCAAACGGTTCAATATTCACTTAAAGGAATACCACTAGAGTTGAGGCATGCTTTGTGCTCTTCTCTACTATTTACTGAAAGCAGAACTACTCTGAGACTGGGGAACTAGAGCTATTTAAAACCAAGCTGATCAGAAACAGTTTTATCTGAATTTTCTCCTTTTTTTTTTTTCGACTCTAAATTTATCTGAAGCTGATATGAAGCATATAAAATATTAGGCTTAATATCTTAATTATGGAAAAAATGATAAACAAAAGAAAAATAAATTTTACATCACTAGCTTCACCTACTGAAATTCTCCCATGTCTATTGTAATCCTCCTTTTGACTTACGGGCAAAAATGCACATCCTGAGTCTGCAGCCTGGCCATCACTGTGGCTGTGCACATTTGGGAGACCAGCGAGTGCTTACCTCTTCCCCTTCTCCTTGCATGGAAGGGCTCCTGGAAGTTTAGCACCAGCAGAGCTGCTGTTGCACTGCAGTCCTCCTGACCTGTTAGAGGAAGGAGTAGGGCCTTGCTCGTATGTTGTGGAGATCCCTTTTTTCCAGAAAAATCCTTCAAATATTTATAAGTTAGAGGAGTGCTAGGGCTTCTCTGACATAAGCCAGGAACCAGGCAGAATCATGAAGAGGAGAAGCCAACATAAAAGTGGGTAATACCAATCTTTGGGGCATTCTTTGTCCAAGCTATGCCAAGAGAGCCTATAATCAGGGCCTAAAGATTTATTGAGAGATCTCATCCCGTTCCTGTACAAAACCACTGACAGTAACATCCTAGAAATGGAATTACTTCTCTTTAATATTTCCCAATATTCTTATGTACTTTCCCTTAAGACATCTCATTTGGATTCCTTGCTTGGAGCACAAGATAAAACAGGTTTCCTGGTGGGTGTTATGAGAATGCAAGAGTGAAATGCTGTGACGATGATATCCTTACAGAATATATTATACAGCTGGTGCACAGCTAGTCATCTATCCAATAGATGAAACACTAGCTGGCAATAAATCTTGCTCTTATTATAGCTGTAGAAGTGCTAAGGTTTAATTCCAGGTTGGATGCAGCAAGAGTTATTACAAAAGCATGAAATAAAATGACGCAGGATTTTAACATTTTTCCTCTTAGTAAGGAAACACAGCATCAAAATGCAAAGCAGCAGTAAGAATTCTAATTTGGGTTTCTAGAAATTTTTAAGTTACTCTACTTTCTTCAGCTCAGTGGACTGAATTTTCTGTGGGTAAACTGGGACACAGTTCCTTAGGCTAAACCAAAAACAGTGGAGCAGCCCCTGCTCCGTCTTACCAGGAAATCAACCCGAGCAAGACAATACCCCTGTATGATACAGCTGCTTATCCATAAACAGTTGTTTTTATTGGCAGACAACAGGTATTAACCATACTATCATCTTATATATAAGCAGATGTCACATACACCCTCAATACTGCACAGGGATTTACATGCTTTCACCTGTTGTTACAACAGTTTCCCTAGGAATCAGTTGCCACTGGCATAAGGAGAATCAGCCCTTCTCCCCTCCAATCTCCGCACACTTTTGTCCTTTACTTTATAGGGCTTAGCTTATATTAGAGAAACTCAAAATTTAGTTTTTCTCATCACCATATAGTGTAGAGGGGAGAACACTCAGAAGAGGATGGGGATGCTCATCAGGGGACTCCATCACTTCTTTCTCCAGCTGGCCAATGGGAGCCTCCCCTTATAGTTTTTTCCTTCCTCTCTTTCTCTCCCCCCTTTTTTCTTATGTTCCCCCCTGCCCCAAGTACCTTTTGCTATAAGAAGTGCATGTATATCATCAACTATGGATCTGGCAACACAGCTTGGGGCATGTAAGCATACCTCAATGACCTTTCTGCATCAATTCCATTTACATACAATAAAAAAAATTAGTGGACAGCAAATACGGTTTGGTTTGCTAAGAAGCAACTAAAACACTGCATGCTTTAATGCCTCTAGAAGAATTTTAAAATGCAGTATCTTTCGCCTAGTATCAAAATTATATAAAATCCATGGCTATACTCCAAGGAGATCTGTAATCCTTTTTGAATTGCTGGTAGTCAACCAGAAGGTTGTAAATGGACATTATAGCATAACTCATGAGCACAAAGTGATGTGGGATACAGAAAAACAGATGGTAGAATTCTGATATATATTTATTTATTTTTAATTTAAATAAATTTTGTTAATAGCCATATTCTGTTTCCATATTTACTTAAAAATTAAGAGATGGGAATGAAACTTAAAAGTGGAATATTTAACTGCCATGCTGTTAAAATGTTCTATTTTTACGAATAAAACCTGTTTATAAGATTTGGAGAATAGACAAAATTCAGTATTTTTATTCAAATAATATATTTCAGTCCTGGTTTACACTTGTATTTAATTTTAAGGAAATGAACACTCTTTGCTAGTGTGAATAATTTTAATTGGTTGATCAGTATAAAATTCAAGATTTCTAATACTTCTTTTTATGTCCATTCTCTTCTGAAGTGGACATTGGAAGACAAAAGCATGTTTTACTGATTTCACCTAAACCAAATCCTTTTCTGCATAGTAGGAATAAAATCTAATTTGATAATATGAACACATTAATATAATGCAGCTTTGTAATTTTTGTATTCCTTTAATGCAATATTAGCTTAAGTTTTTAAATATTCATTGTAAATTAACACTTATTTAATACAGTGTATGATATCATGATATGTATATAAAGGTTGGTTTCTATTGAAACAATACAGATTGTGTACCTAATTAATCAGGATCTTTTTATTTGTTAAAAACAAGACAACTAACTCATCTGTTTACAAATCACTAAACAGTTTACAAAAATTTTTTGTTGTCACTTTGTGTTCTCACCAATATGGGAGCTGAAAGGAGCTAGAAGTCCATTCCATAAGAAAAATAATGTCTTAATTAACAAAACAGACCTGTGTGATAATTTCATGATTAAAATTTACAAGGAGATAGTATTTTCTGGAAAAGAAAGATATTGACTAACATAAATACTTAGACCTTATCTAAGGTTCAGAACGCACTATGGGATAGACTGATGAAAGTCTGTGATTTAGGGATAAAATTAAGGTGTTTGTAGGGGAGTAACACAAGCAAAACTAAAGAAGGGAAACGTAAGAGGCATGTTATAAGCAGTCAAGCCTGAAGAAAATATAAGGATTTTATCTGAGTCACTACTAATCATATAGAGATATATCACTGTCTTAATGGCATATTTAAACTATGTAGATGTTTACTGAAAACAGAGCCAAGCAAGGTAAGAGTAACACCTTTGAATGTGCTGGAAACTGCAGGTGAAGAAAACACATTAAAAAGGGCTCTTCTAGGTTTGTTTCTAACCAATTAGTAGAAACTGCTTAAGAACATGAAAGGGGTAAAAAATGAGCACTCATGAAATGGAAAAAACTTACAAACAGTGAGGAAAGTGGTAACAGTAGAATGAATGCAACAGTCTCTAGGAAGGCAGGTTTTAACATACTTTCAGTGTATTCTCAAGTATAACTGCTTCCCATGGGAAGGAGCTACTGAGGTAAAAATTAGTTCAGGAAAGTGACAGGTCCTCAGTGAAATAATATTAAGGGCACAAGCAGAAACTAACCTATATGAAAAAAAGAATAGAAAGTACTTAACCTGAAACTTAGGAAAGAATACTAAAGGGGAAGTTGATACAAATACAATAGAATCAACAAATGGGAGGGGGAATCAATATAAAATTGTACACAATTAGTAATATTAAAAATATTTTTCCCCCTGCTTTTAATATATATTAATAAAAAAAAAACCCAAAAAAACACAACAGGTCAAGAAAAGACCTCTCAACCATAGGAAAAATCTAAACCCATGATATATAGAAACTAGAAATACCATGTGTATTTGGTTCAGTCTTCCATTTTTAAAATCATTCACTTTTACTGCAAATTTAAATAGGAAAAAAAAAAAAAACAAAACAAACCAAGCAGAAAAACCTCAAACAAGAAAAACAACTAATCAAACAAAAACCCGCAAAAAAAAAAAAAAAAAAAAAAAAAAAAAAAAAAACAACAAAATCCCAAATCCCTCAAAAACACTTTGATAGAGTAAAAATTAAGGTTAGAGAAAGAAAAGGACAGGTGACACAGAGGTTTAATAACACTCCAGCTATAGAATATTCTCCTCTGACAATCTCTTTGCCACAGGAAGTGACAAACAGAAGAACAGTTGAGCTAAATTCAGTTTCTAGAAAAACATAATTAAATTAAAAATCTTTTCCTGAGAAAGCAGAAGGTAACAAGGAAAACCTCTATAACAAAGTATGTCACACAGCCTTAACTTCTTTCTATAGGAAAATACATAGACAGCAGAGAACCCTCTTTCTGCTGGACTGACTAATGTTCTGTATTTTGCTCCTTTTGACAGTTCACAAGCCAGCTTTAAAGAGATTGCTGAAATAAGAGGACTGCATAATGGATTGGAAAAGTTAATAGTATTTTGCCATCAAATATGTAAGATGGATTAATTGATTTTCTGCAGCTTTGGATCCCTTGCCCATTACTATTTGGTATATCCATTAACTATCTGGATGATGGGATACTGAATGACCTTCTTAAATTTACAAATGGTACTGAACAATGTGAATAACTGAAAGAACTTTGGAAGAAAGTAGTAAGACTTCAAAACTGTCTTTCTAAACCAGAAGAATGATTCAAATGAAAAACAGACAACAATTTAATCAGGAAAGTTGCAGATGACCACACTGTACTCATCAACTCCGTAAATAAGAAATGGTTAATTAACTCAATGGTCGTACTCCTGACAGTATTTCAGGACTGGATCACAAGTGACTGTCATGCATGTGTGAAAGACAGTTACACATGGAAGATGACCAGGCAACAATACAGCCCACATGGCCCAAAACAATCATTCCACAGGATTTGAGAGAGGGGCCGGAGCTTCACCCAGCACAAGCTGCATCATCTTGGGCATGACACTTTAAGAAGGTGTAGGAAGATGAGAAACGGTTTAGACAGGAACAGTAATGATGATTAGAGGTGTAGAAAATAGAAGGGAGAACACAGAAATGTTACTTTCTAACTGCCAGAGATTTTAAGAGTAAGTTATACAAATAACTATAAGGAATTGCTCAGGTACAAGTCATCCTGAGCTGGTGTAGAACAGACTTCTAGGGAATGCCTTGAAATTCTTAAGGTTTACTTATAGATTTTATTTTACTGTGTGAGCTCTTTCACATTTAGCTAAGTTTATTTTAAAATCCAAAATATGTCAATCATATTAAACTAATTTCAATTTAGACTTTATTTCAAGTGTTTGCCAGCTATGATGTCAAAACACACACACTTAACATTGATCACATTTAAGACTATTTAAATATTAAAAAAAACCCCAAACACAGAACAGAAAACAAAAAAACCCCTACAAAACCCATGAAAGGGTTCTGGATGCCCCCAACAGCACTAAACCAAGATATAAAAAAAAAACCAAAACAACTTTTGTAAAAACTGGAAGTTAGTAGTAACTGACACTTCAATACATGAAATGCCTTGGTGGGAAGCACAGACCAAAATCTTCAACCCCATGAGAAAAGGTGTGAGATTAATGCTGAAGAGACAGACCCCTCAAGGAGTGTGCAGGGAGCAACCTACAGAGAGTCACTCTGTAGTAGGTCATGTGTAGGTAGCTATTTATTGAGGCACAGAAAGTGTGGAAAAGTGGCCCATAAAGCCTTCCTTGATCCCTCACAATAAGTCTACTAGTGTTTGTAGGGAAGAGAAACAGAAGCAGCTGACCCTGACAGTGGAAGGTATATCTGTGAGAAGAAAGGTCACAAAAGACAGAAATAAAGTAGAAATTACATCAAGGGATGGAAGCTCAGAGAAGACAGAAGAATAGCTAAACATCCTGGATTGTGCAACCCAAAGGTCAGTAGTATTCAGCCCTGGCTCAAGATTCAACCCACAAAACCTAAGGCACAGAGAGAAAAGCATCAGGCATCTGGTATTCCCAGGCTGTTCCCAATCCTAAAGCCACACTAGACAGTGCAGTGATTTCAACATCCATACTACCAAGAAACAGGCAGGGAAAAGGACAAGAGCTGTGAACAAGGTGGTACTCAGGAAAGCATTTTGTTTCAGGACGATCTGCTGCAGGGAAACTAATAAAGGACCACAACTTGGTCTCCACAGACCAGATAAGGAACTGTTAGAACTTGATGATCAAAAGATTTTTACACCCACCAGAAATGTGACATTTAAGACACTGTGAGGACAGATAAAACTGTTGCAGAGGAAAAATAAACAAAAAGGCAAAGGAGAGGAAAAATAATACAACTTAAGCTGTGGAAAAATGGGTTAGAAGAAAAATTTACAGGATGCTGTTCTGTCACTTGTCTTCAAGCAGCTGAGCTGGCTGGGCTACTGGATGCAGCCTCTGTGCATGACCTAGTACCAGCCTGCATCACAGCACTGCTCATGGAGAAAGTTAGTAGAAGCAGTGGTAGATCTGGCCTTTAGCTTTACTTCTGATGTGATTACCACAGAGCTCTCCCCAGCTGGCAAATGAACAAAAGACAGCAAAGTAAGGACAGAACCTATTGTTCATAATATATTTTAAATTTCCTTCCCCTCCCTCCTCTTCTCTCTGTATTTCTCTACATCACCTTCAGCTGTTATGCCAAGCATTAATACAGTAAGTATGTAAGTGCAAATAAGTATATCCAAAGTGCAAAACTGTTCACTATCTGCCTAGTCTATGTAGATGGCAGACCTTCTTGATAAAATGTGTACATGTTAGACCCAAGGGTCACAGAGAGGAAGAAAAATCTGGTAAGTGATCAGATTCTTAAAAAGTACTCTCAGTCTCACAATGAAATGAAGCTACCAAAGTAGCTGAAGCATTCTGAGGGACAGTGGTCTGGCTTCAGGCATTTGTGTCACACCCCCATACTCCCTGACCACCTGGGGTTTCTTTTGTGTTTGTTTTTGTTTGTTTGTGGTTTTTTAATTTGTTTGGTATTTTGTTTTTTTTTGGTTGCATGAAAGTAATAAAAAAAATTTCAGTATAAATGCTGTGTTTTCCAGTTGTTTGCACTTTTGTGATTGGAGGTACCAAACAAATACCATGTAACTTTTCTCATCAGTTTGAACTGTAAATTGATTCATTTATTCTCATTTTATATAAGAAGTCAAAGGCAAAAGGTATAAACAGAGTTTAAGTTGAAAGTAACAATATTATTTACCTTTTTTTTATAGTCCAGCTCAGTATAATGTGTTCTGGCCATGTAGCTTAATATTCTCATAACTCCCCCAAAGCCTAACCCATTCTGATTTACAAGCACCAATATTATTTACTCACACCTTTTTTTTTTTTAGCCCCATGCACAGGACAAGATTAGCCAATTCCAAATTCAGAAGTAACAGCAAAATATTTAGTTTATAGTGGTCTTTGTATCAAGATTGCATTTTTCTTTGCTCCTGATGTTCAGAAGCACTGGAATTATGGAAAACCAGCATATCAAAGGAAAGTCTAAGACTTCTACACTCAGTGCCCAAGACAATGAGACTAAAGACATCATACTCGGAGGCTGTGTATGACTGTATTCTGGTGCTCACCTGTGCAGGCATCCCACACACCATGACTTCTGCACATAGTACGTTTTCAGTCTTTTACACAAATTTGATAGAGTAGAAGTCCATAGATACCATGTTCTCATAAGTTTTCTCGTGACAGGTGAGAAGAAAAAAGAAGAAAATGTAAGCCATGCAAGTAAAGTGCAAATGTCAATAACACTTCGTAGCAAGTCTAAAGTCAGAGGAAAAAAAGCATTTAAATGTAGTACAGGAGAATTGCTTTGTTTTCATGGTAGTAGAGACCTAACAGTCTCAACAAAGAAAAATGCAGTATAAAAAAGAATCCATGGTCTACAAACTACATTTCTTATCCTAGATATCAAATTTTAATATTAAACTCAACAAAAGTAGTATCAAGACATTCTGTGAAAAAGCAGTGTTCTTTCAAGCAATCTGTGAGAGTGTTTTTGCTGCCCTGTGTTACAATCAAGCAGTGAAGAGCATGCTGCCTTTCATCAGCTTAGTATATTATACCAGATTTGAACCATTAGCACTGAGACCAACCAATGCATTCCTCGGGAACCAGAAGCCGCAGCTGACCCAGTAACCCTTGAGAGGCTTAGGAAAAGCTCAGAGCCTTTAAAAGCATAGCAGACAGAAGCATCCGACAGATCCTCCATCACAAATATTGTTTCCTCTCTGGACAGAGAAAATCTTACCACCTCAGTGAAAAGACACTGGAAGAGACAGCCTTCTTCTCAAAGGGGGATATTTAATCAGACTGCTGAGAGAAGCACCGTCCCATGGGACACAGGAGGGCAGGGACTTGAATTCCTGGGAAAATGCCTCATGAGGTCAGAAGATTACTGCTGATCAAGCCAAGAAAAGGGACATAACTGTTCCCAGAAGGAAGAGGGAAGGAGCAAACAACATAAAACCTTCAAACCTTTTTGTTCACTGTGTTGGGGTAATTGTAGCCGATTAGCTTTTACAACCCATACCCTCACAAACCACTAGACCACTAGTGGTCTAGAGGTCTAGACCTCTAGGGCCTCGTCCCTTCTCCATTGTCAGGTTTTTGGGTTTTGTTTGTTTGGGGTTTTTTTTTGGGGGGGGGGGGGGGTTCGGGGGTTGTGGTGGGTTTGTGTTTTGGTTGGTTTTGGGGTTTTTTGGTTGGTTGGTTTTTTGTGTATGTGTGTTTTTCCCCAAAAGATTCGCCACTTCCACACACTTCTTCACCAGTTCTGTTCCTCAAAATGAACACTGTAGTCTCTCGCACAGAATGTCTTCCCTCTTCCCACCAGGAGCTCTCCATATTTAACTACACACATCCTCTTGGCCTTCATAAAGCTTTTCAGCTTAAAGAAGTTCCTAACAGGCTCCTGGATTTCCCTGTCATTACCCCATTCTTCCAGCCCAGGGCAAAGCAGCAGCCAAACCCTCAATTGCTCCCCTGAGTGACTGTCTGCGTGGGGAACAGACACGATCCCCCTCCACTGACCAGTCCAGTTTCAGCCTTTTCAATCCAGCTGCCCTCTTTGCCCCTGGCAGACCTGTTCCTTGCTCTCCGCTGCAGTGCTTGCTCTGACTGCTTCCTCCCATCCAGCATCATATCCCTGCTCCTTCCTGGCTCCCCAGTTTCAGAGAAGGCAGAAACCAATAGCAGTTTTTGAGTTACATTTCATGACTGCAGTGTTAGAACATCCTGCCAACATTAAAAGCCTTACTGAAATCTGGTTGCTACCTTTGCAGGGGAACAAAAGTTAATGCAATTCCCTAGCATATTTAAAGAAGCACAATCAGTCTTAGGTTTACGTTGCCCTTTCAGCAAGGTAATATCTGACAAAGTTTTACTGAAGCATGACCATCTTCCACACAAGTGATCAAGGAAGACTGAAGAGCACAGCAAGCCATAACAACAAATTACTCAAGCAGAAATTGGAAGTATGATTTGTAAAAACAGCTGAGGAAACAATGTACTTCTCTTGACCAAAACACAGGATATAAAAATCCTTATTGAACTTAACAGAGTTCATTATAGCTGTGAAATTGCAAGGTGACAAAGGAAGCCTAGCTCCTTAGAGCATGGTCAGCTCCATTAAGATAGAAAGTGTATTATTAAATTAAGAGAATACTTAAGAGACTCAAGAACACTGTTTAGGGTTAAGTCTAAGCAGATTACTTCCACTAGAACTATTTGTTCAGAGAGGTGCTGCTCTTTAACCTTGGTTATGGCATGGGAAAGGCTGCTACTGAATTGCTTTCCTTGAGCTAGCTTTCAGTATCTCCCAATTTTGCAAGCTGTCCATCAATGACAGACCCCCAGCCTCTCCACCTCTATCTTTTGACCAATTTTCTATTCACAACTTTCTTTTTCTAACGTAAATGAAATTCTGCTACAGACTGTGAATTTTTATTTACTTGTTCCTGTACATAACTAAGTTGTGCTGATCACAAGTCACAGACTTGATGCCTCAACTGATGCTTAAAAACTGGTTTGGATTAGGGCGACACTGGTTTTAACCAAATTGTTAGCAAATGACTTTTCTAAAAGTTTAAGAATAATTCTACCTATGTTGCATAAGAATAAATACTAATCACTTTCTAGAAGTTACTCTATTTCAGAGGAAGTTAATCTTCACAGTGTTTTATAGGGAAGGAACACAAACAAACAAGACAGAAGAAACAATTTCAATTATTTTTAAGTAGTTTCATCCAGACCTGTCAAGAACCAGACACTCAATTTTGCCTCTGACATATCCTGGCAGACAACTTCTATATCTGTCAGAAAGTTCCAGGACAACTGAAGTACAACTCATTAAGATATAGTAATCTATAGGGTAAAAGTCAACAGTAAAGTATCCTTCAAGGTACTATCATGACAGGAGACCATAAGTAGCTAATTAACATCTTTCAAAGAGTGATAAACCAACTGTTTTGAAATTGTATCTCTTGCTAATTTAAAATAAAAATGTCTTATGAAGTTGTGATAATCAAACACGACTGCTCAAAACAGAAATGTCTCTTTATTATTGCATTCATTCACCACTACGAATCGTGCCTTTAATACAAGAGTCTTGATTTTCAATTAGCTATCCAAGTACATGACTATACAATCAATTCCAGTTTAGCAGGTTCCATTAACAACCTTTGCAACTAATAAGCTAAAACGTATCAGTTGTGCAGGCCATTAGTGCAATCATCATAAGTTGTCTTTCATTTGACATTATCCTGGACAAAAAAAGACCAAGCATCACAACAGGTATTTAAGCAACCACATATGTAACTCCAAGTGCAAAGAAATTGCAGTGAAGAATCAGTCTGAAAAGGGAAGTTAGTGAGATGGAAATCCTGAATACATCTTCGAAGGAGGAAAAGCTAAGTCTCCTCTTCAAAAATACAAAATCACTAACATACCAAAATGTTACCAAAATAATACAAACCAATAACTACTGAGCATGCATAAACTAAGACCATGGCAAACAGTTTTGTCTTTATTCTCCCTCTGATGTGTAACCATCTTAAAGAATGGGAGCATTTCGCCATGGAAAAAATGTTGCACAGGTCATGAAGGCTACAATAGAGAAGCTTATATTTCTACTTGAATGCATTCATGACTGACTAAAACTTGAAGTTCACAGTACAAACTGTAAAGTCACAGGTATTGAGATCTGTGATGTGCTCTAAATATAGATAATTTAGGTCATAACCATAAGAGATACAAACAGTCCTCTGAGATAATCCTCATGTGACACTGGTATTACTTTTTAAAGAGTATTTCTATAATAATTCTTGATTAAATATAGGAATACGACAGCAGTGACTAAATCTAGGTGCTGTATACTTTTCTGTAGGCTCTTCACACAGACCTATCTGCATAGTCATTGGAAAGACAGCACTAAGGCTGCTCAAAACAGAACTGTTTTCCTTCTTGGTATATGAAAGTCTCCTGAAATTTGTATCTTTTAAAAGATGTTTTCTAGAAGGTTTTCAGAGATACAAAATCACTTCAGAAAGAAAAAAAAAGAAAAAAGGAAATTAAGGCTATCCATAGCCTTTGTCACAAAATGGAAATAGATACTATCATCTTTCTAAATGTCACTTAACATTTCCCCTATTATCTTCACCATCTCCATTAATTCCTAGAACTCTTGAACTCAGAGTCAATATCGTGCTGAAGTATCTAAGTTACTTGCAGACATTATTCAGATAAGAAGATTTGAAATGCAGAAGTGGAGATGTACAGATGGCCACATGCACTAAGAGACAATTTTCAACTGTGAAACAATAATGAACTCCCTTCCCTGTCAGCTAAAGGGTTTGTGAAAGCAAGCAAATAGTGTTGCCAGTACACATAATTTTTAAGTCTTTGATTATTTCCTCGGTATTTTTAAAGCCCATGTGATTAAGATTTTATAATTATAATTTCATCTTTCATTAAAAAACCAACAAAACAATAAAAACAAAAAAAAAAAGTGAATATTCTAGTTCCTACAACTGGGAAAGAAGGCTTGAAAATATTTCCCAAACCTTGCCTAAAGGCTCAGTAACTTGGAAGTGCACTTAAGAAATTACACTGTTTTTAGTATTTGGCTTGTGACTTCTTGAGGTCTGCAACTGGAGAAATTGCATTTACTTCTCTGATCTTTATTCCCCCTTTATTTCCTTCCCTTCATCACAAACCATGCTTCTAAGACCTCCTCGCTTTTCTTTTTTGAAGTTTTTTGGGTTTTCTACTTCTCTCCCATGAGGCATTCACCAACCACATTCTCTCTCCCTTCTCCAGCTAACTCTTGTCAAGATTAACTGGATACAACTTTCATGTTTTTGGGGCTTCAGTGCTTTAACAAAAAAGACAAAATAACCCATCACAACTCACTGTCTTAGAAATGCACAGAACATCTGCAAGCGCATGTGTGTACATATGGCAGCTGATGTTATCATGCCAGAGAACTTCCTAGCTTGAAAATCAGGCTTAGTAGAAAAGAAACATGCCACAACTCACCATGTTTACACAATAGACTGAAATAAGACATGCAGGATGAAAAGAAACTTGTATCTCAGATACTTTAACATCTTTTTAATAGTTTTCAGATTGTATTTCTATAGGCTGAATGATAGAAGAGTAATGAACATCACAAGAAAAAATACTACAGCATTTTTTAAATCAGTGAGGAATGAGAAAGTTTGCAAATGAAACCCGAGAGAAACAAGTCTTTAAGGAGCTGGAGGCAGAGTTCTTGTGCAGCATAGGCAGGAACTAAGTGTGCTGGTCACTTCAGCTCTGTCAAAGGTATTACAAGTTCCTTTAAAAGTCTCCACTGACTTCACCACATATGTTGCACTAGACCGTTCATGCAAACTAGTTAAGATATCTGTGGGAAAAGAAAACCCAAAACAAACCACGTGAAGAAAAAAACAAAACCACAAAAAACCAACCAACCAAAAAAAAAAAAAAAAAAAAAAAAAAAAAAAAAAAAAAAAACAAAAAAAAACAAACCCAAAAAAGACCCCGGGAAAAAAAAAAAAAACCAAAAAAACAAAAAAAAAAATAAAAA
>JANIJG010025234.1:0-19568 GCA_024611175.1 Megaceryle torquata | reverse complement strand
CCTGGTCCACAGGCACTCAGTTCTTTTGTCATCACTTGCCAGGTGGAGCTCCATGCATTCTACCTGCTCATTGACATGAGGGCAACACCCCCTCCCCGTTTCCCCTGCCTGTCCTTCCTGAACAGTTGATACCCTTCTAGTCCAACACACCAATCGCAGGAGTCATTCCACCACGTCTCTGTGATGCCGATCAGGTCATAGCGCTGCAGACTCACAAGCATCTCCAGCTCCTCTTTTTGACTGCCCAAACCGCAGGCATTCATATAAAGACGCTTGAGTTGGGTCCCTGATAAGGTACTTGGAGCCCCCTGATGATACTCAGATGTTTCCACAGCAACCAACCTCTCAATGACCCCTGTGCTCTGCCTGCAACCTGTCACAACACCTTGGTCCCCTGCCAATTCACAAGACTGTACAATCTTGCCAGTACACTCCTCCCCAGCAAGCACCAGACAAGCAACAGGCACTTACCAATACACACATCTATCTTCCCCTTGATAGCAGCTTCATGCAAAGGAGTGTAATTCCAATTGTCTCTTGCATTTGGATCTGCCCCTTGACACAGCAACAGACTGACGACTTCAGCATGACCAAAAGAGCAGGCATTGTGAAGGGGTATCAGTCCTCCATCATCACGAGCGTGAACATTCGCTCCTGTCTGTAGCAAGTGCTCTACAACGTCCTTCCTTCCGAAACCTGCAAGAGAACACATTTCTGTTCATTTGTCCAGTAAAGTAACATGATTTAATATTCAAAACTGGTCTCTCAATAACAGTGTACAGTCAAATGATATTACTCATATTGATCTTCTACATTTTGGTGTATTTCACCATAAAGCAAGACTATACTCACCTTCTCAAACAACAGTTAGAAGATTCACTCACCCATGACAGTGGTGAGTACCACTGTACTGTAATTAGTCTGACACTCCATCTCAGGAAGAAGTTCTACAATAGATTTGCCATTCTTTTTCAAGAACAGCCTATTATGAATTTGAAACATTTAGCGTAATCTGTATGAACCTAAAGCAAGCATCTTGATATCAGCCTTCTTCCTGAAGAAGGCCTCATAAATAAACACAGAAGGACCCTGTTCATGCTCACACAGAACCACCTTATCTCAAACCAAACTACATTCTTGCTCTTTTATAAAGAGTCTGACTTCCTCCAACACTCAGATTAAAAGTTTACAAATAAGTAGAACTGAGACCCCAGCCAGGAAACAATGCCTCTTTCCACGAACACAGCCTCTCTTATGTCCAGTAAAAACATCACCATAAAGTCAGCATCATTAAATCAATGCATTTCAAAATCCTGCATCAGCATGCCATGCCCTCACACCTTTAGCTTGCTGTCCATGACGAACCTGGAAAGGTTCTAGTGCCCAGATGTGCTTCCTGTTGCCCCTAATGCCTTGCAGTAACAGTCTCCAAACTTTTTTTGATTACACACCCCTATCAGTAAGAAAATTTTTGAACACGCACCTCCAATCATATATATGCACTACTGCACTATTATGTAGATTATAAATATACACAAAATAGAAAATTAAAAAGGCTGAGATAAAGGTTAAATAAACAGTGGTTATCAATTCCTATTATATTTATTAATGGTACGTAACATATTTTATTCCTGCACTTCCTTCCCCCCATCCCCTAAAATAATTTTGCACACTTCTCTTTGGAGGCCACTGCCTTAGAGAACAGGAACAAAAATCAGGCTCAAGAGAGACAGTTTGAACTAAAATGTAAGTTTTCATTTTTGTACAAGGTTGCATCTCAAAAATTGGATTGTATTTCTTATAAACCTCAAGGTTAAATGCAGTATCACTGGAGATTTTAAAACACTGTCACTTTAAGAGGTACTGTGTCTTCTGATAATTCTGTATACCAACTAGCTTAAGTATAAAGAATCTCAAGTATATGAACTATGTCTATGAAACAGCTGAATTAAATGCTTCCCCAAGCGCAATTCCAGCACAGTCATATTACAGACTGAACAGAACCCACAGATCACTGATCAAAAACAAACTAGACATTACTTGCCTTCTAGAAGGCAAATACCAAGTTCAAGGGCAGCTACAAAGAAGCTGTCAGCACTCCCCCAAGTAAGCAGCTCAGTCCCAGCAAAAAGATGCTGAAATAGTGATAGAAATGGCTCTCAAGTCAGCACCCTTTGTCAGCCAACAACTCATGCATGAAGACTTCCTCTCATCAGAACCTTTTACACCAGGGCTGCAGCCCCTGGAGAGGACCTCCATTCAATGAATTAAGCTCCCTTTTTGCCAGAGCAGTGCACTAGTTACTGCTATGCATACTTATGGTGCAGAATTAACATGATTTTCCACACTGTCCATACGGTGAGATCTCTAAGCCAGATCTAGCAGCTTTGCAACCACACTAGCTTATCCAGTTAAAGCAAGTGTCATAACCTGAAGAACAGAAGTCTTCCAGAGGTTGACTAATGCTATGGTTAAGGCAGGCAGGGACAAAACAAAAAGTCCCTCTACTAAGGCTTACCATAGTTTGAGAGTTTTGTTGACAGTTTACTGTTATCTTTATTTCTGCCTGAAGAAGTATTCTTCTGTGAGACACAAGCAAGCAGGTGGAAGAAGAGTCTGGTGAAGACATAGTGGATACACACACAGATGCTCACCTCTAGAAGAAGCTGAGGCAGATCAGATGTCTGTTAGTCCTGTATAGTAACGTAGCTCAAGGGCTCCAGTTAACAAGTACAGCCTGGTTACTTTGGACAGCCACAAGGACCCCCCATCCCCACTGGACAGAGACCTCAGCTGCTTGCAGCACAGATGCTGAACCACCACAAATTGCAAGTTAGCACACAGAGCAGATACCAAAGCAAGTTTTCTTTAATACACAGGGTGAAACAGCAGTTCAGCAGCTGCTCCACAAGCTGCTGAGCCATACCAGCTGCAGGGAGGGGCCCACAACCAGACTGGCACCTCACTTAGCAATCCAATTTTATTTAGTCCATCACTACAGAGGAGTTAAAGCTTTCTCTGGTACATCATATACTGATCACTTCATGTTAGAAATTACACTACAGAAATGGAAGCCTGCAAATCACAGTTGGTGTTATTAAAAGTTATACTTATTATCATGACAAAACTGCTATCGGGAGACTTTTTTCTTAATTGAACTGTCAGCAAGGCCACTGCTACTATAAATCACTTCAGCTTCTAGCATGACAACTGATTGATTTTGTTTGTTTCTATTACAAAACACTCAAGGAACAGCATCTGCAAGTCTTCAAACAAAAATGACAGCTTAAATGGGTACAACCACAAACAAAGGGTATCTGGTGCCACAGCAAAGCTAGTGGTGTGGGGCATAAATACCAAGAAACAGTCCTCAAAGTTCCCACATTTATATTGTTCATTTGACTGGCAAAGAAGAATTGAGCAAGACAAGAATTAGAAAAGAATGCTTTCAACCAAATGGTAAATCAACAGATTTTATTAGCCTTCGGTTTATAGGCTGAACTACTAAAACCAGTGCTGAAATTGCTTGAGCATTTACTTTACATATACACTTCTTGTCTCTTGAGGAAAAACAATCTGACAGCACCTGAAAACCCAGATTACCTTTCAGATTGTTCAGTGTGATTTTCAGGACTACATATATACTTCAAGGTATTGCAGGACAAGGGGTCATTAACTTTATCCTTGGCACTGCCAGCAATAAACACTTCAGTTTTTGCTGAATTAGCTCTTCTGTTCAGTCTTCAAAATACACACTAAAGGTTACTGTGATTTTATCCCACCAGACCACCAATCTTTTTCTCCAAAAGTAACTAATCATGGGAAAAGCTCCAACCACTACAGCCCACTACTTACAAGCCTATAAAAACTTGAATAAAGTGCAAGAAAGTCTTCTGAAATGGTCACACGACTCAGTCTGACAAAGCATTTGTAATTACTGAAACTTCTGCAGTGTCACAGTCAACTTTGGAAAAAACCAAGACACATGGCAAGCCATTTGTGGCAGATGAAGCACATATAAATCAGTTTATACTGAAGAAATTGCTCTACAAGAGCAGGATTTTTAATTTCCAGTGCAACTTTCATTTACAAAGTCAAAGGAAGAGTACACAAGGACAGACCTGTAATCAAAAGATCCCAAAAGACATTAAAATAGAAGGGTCCTACAGAAAACATCCCAAACCAGTATAACCATGAAGGAGAGTCACATTTAAAGACCCAGCATACAAGCTTGTTTTGACAAAATTCACCTGCCAGATTCCAAAGCACCCTCACAGGCAGGGTTCCTTCTTAGCTAGGGCTATTTCACACAGCTAAAATGCACAAGCTTTGCCCTCATTTTAGCTTCTTTACACAATTTAGAAGTTTCAGGCAAGTCACAGTACCTCAGAAAACATATTGTCCAGAAGAGAAAGGAAGCAGTAATCCTATTATATAAAGACAGTAGCAAGGGAACATCTGAAATTCAAAGGTGAAACACTTTCAGTCAAACTGCAGAAAAGGCAGAAATTCATATTGACTGACAGACTCTGCATTTCTCCAGTCATCTCACAGAAACAGTTGATGACTAAGGCTGGGCAAAAGCCAGGAGATGGACATAACTATTATAGCTTTACATAAATCAAGAGACAGGCAGACAATTAATGGAAAACACCACTTAACTAGTTCTTTGCCAATACTGAATTCTTGCCCTTTTTTCATACTTGTCACTTTAGGCTGAAGAGAGGGAGGCTTTAGATAGTAAATTGGCAGCTTGAAATTAAGCTATATATATAAAAAAAAATCTTTTAAATGCTGTCAGAAAAGACAGCAGAGAGTCACCACCAAATGCTTACTGATACTATGAAGAAGAGTTGTCCTACTCCCCTACTTCACATTCTACTCCTAGCCCACAAGCTTGTCCTGTCCCATCTCTTCGTGTGGCATTGAACCTAAAGAGCAAGGGGCATCGGGGTGAGCAGGTAGAATGACTAAGAGAAGCAACAGTACCATCACGTGATACCCTGCTAAATGCTCTGGTTAGGGCTTAAACATTAAACCTGTGTTCAGTTAGTCACAAACTTTCACACGGTAACAGTTTAGAGACACTTAATTACTAACAGTCCTAGAAGCCACACAATTCACTGCACAATTTCAAGACTAATTTTCAGAAAGCTTAGTAAAAAAACAACCAAATAAATATATGGGCTTCCCATTAGAATCAGAAGAATGCTTTCCCCAGCAAATACAATACAGCAAGTAGTCAGTTTGATCAGTTTAAGTACAACTGTACTATTTTACCCACTGCCCAACAAAAGTCACTTGACCACAACAGAGCATGAACTCCTCCAAATGTCAATTCCAACCTCTGCGAAGCTGCTGTAACCTGCAGAGTTTAACTTATCACATGGAAGACTTCCAGCTCTCACTAGGCACTTCTCCTTTTGTCTGCTTACTCTTAAGAACACAATCACTCCAAAAGGAGTTCAATTTTACAAAAATGTATAATCACAGGTTAAGCAAACCAGCAGGTATTGCTGTGATCTCAGGCAGAGCAGGAAAGATGCTCTTACTGAATGTAATCCTGCTTGTTAGAGCATTAAACATGCCTCGTACGAGAGCGCAAGCCCTTGAAGAGGAGAAGCACACATCTTAGACACACAACACTTTGAAAACTGTTTTAAGCTATAAGGGTGGAAGAATTTCAAGCTAAGTCATTGTACGCCTCTGTTTAGTACTGCACATTCTGGGACCAGGTTTTTCCCCAAGACAGATCTTCCAAAAATCACCAGCACTTCTACTTAACTAGGCAGAACACAATTAAAACTGATATAAGTAAACTGAAGAGCCTTCAAGATGGGAGAAGGAGCACCTGGTTCAGTATTACAGAAAGTCTGAGATTTTGCATTTATATCCTCTTGTAAATTCCTTCAAAATATTTTAAATGGGAAGGAGATCCAATACATTGCACAAAATATTACAAGACCATTCAAAAGAACAAGTTACCAGTCACAAAGAAAGCAACTTCCTAGGAAGTAACACTTGCAACACTAACAGAGTTCATGTACTACCAATGCTACAAAAATAGAAATAATTTGAGAATCAAGGTCAGCAATTTATGAATTAATCTTTTTATGTTAACAACTCTGCATTTCGCATGCTCAGAGCCTATAAGGCTGGCAGGATGTTTCCTTTTTAACTACATGATCTGCACTCTTCATTCTGACCATATGAATCCAGCTGAAAATTGTTATCACCCCTGCTTTAAGTTGCACAAAGCAAAATTAATCAGTGACTCAGCTTTACGAACAACTGTTTGAGCAAGGTTAGACATCGCTTGTATGGCAAGGATATATAAGACAACCTCAACAAAGTGAATCAGAGTAGTTTAAGAATGGTATCTCAAACAAGGCTTTCCAGGGCAATTTAAGCTAACTTCTTGCACACTGGTGGAAAGTCCAATTCAAGTGTCTCCGCACAGTGTGGGTGGGTGTAAGTTACCAGCTACTTCTTGCCATTTCCTGGCTCTCAACTCAAGGAACACTCAGTAGATAGTTATGTTAGTTCTGCCTCCTCAGTTGCTTATCTCACATATTGAAGCAGCTTGCATTTGTATGATTAACAGCTTGTTGGTTGACAAATAAGTTTGAGCATCTCTCAGACTCTGACCACTGACTGTTTTCGAACCCAAGTGAGATCCCTTTGCTTTCAGGATTAAAGTTGTGTACTCAATTTTTTCAAAGAATATGTTAGCCTTTATAAAAAGATTTGCCTTCCAACAGCTACCACTAATGATATCAAAAGCATTCTTACAGAAAACCACTTTCCCCAAACAGCCTTTTGCCATTACTTTAGACCCAAGCAGAAAGAAAATACGGAATATGACCGATGCTTTAACAAGCCACTTTAAAATCAGGTTTATCAAAGCCAGAGTTTGGGCTGATACCAAGAGCACTTCACCCTGGGATCCCAACTCCACACCTTCCAAAAGCCACTCTGGAAACCTCTCCCTCAGTATAGAAGTGGGCATTAAGCCACAGTTCATCCCTTACTCTTAGTAGTCTCTATATTCTTGGGTTAAGCTCTAGAAAGAGAGTAAC
Source organism: Megaceryle torquata (assembly GCA_024611175.1). Lineage (NCBI taxonomy): Eukaryota > Metazoa > Chordata > Aves > Coraciiformes > Cerylidae > Megaceryle > Megaceryle torquata. The sequence goes on along the minus strand of JANIJG010025234.1, from coordinate 12,489 downwards.
CGTAAAGCTAAAAGAATGTGTTGCCTAAGAACTCGAGTGGCTAACTTCATGATCAAAACTAAGTTAAACTTACCATTAAATAGGTGAGGAACTCGACAAGCTTATGACTGTGGCTCTATAAAGAAATTAGCTAGGAGTCAGCTTATTTCTATCAGGTCCATCCACCTAGGCATTTCTGAAGAAGTGCTATTAATGATTTATCATCAAGGAGTAGTCCTAAATACATATGAATCAAGCTATCAGGAGTAAATACTTATATATCCTTTCGTAAGGCTAAACCTTGATTCAGAAGGGAAGAAGCAAGTTTGTTAGCACACCAGCTTCTACAGATTCTTTCTAGGTCTGGGGAAAAGCTGGGATTTCAGATGGAAGGTCACAGGTGTCCTCCCCATCTAGGCATATTAAAGGTAGAAAAGTCTTGGAAAGACAACCTTAGTATGCTATACATGGAGGATGACACACACAAAACAAGAGCCATCAAAGTATCACTGCCAACCTGCTTCAAACACAATGGACTAATACAAGAACCCTTCCCACCCCCCCAAACCACAATAATTCACAGAAAATATGTGGGCTGAGAGTAAAGTCACTCTACCACACACAAAGTATAGCTAAGATGTGGCACATTATCACATAGAATAAAATCACCCAACAACATAAAAGTCAACAGCATTCCCTAAGGGGGTGGGAATCCAGCTATCACATGCAGAACCAACTCATTTGGTCATGACAAAATACCTTTAGCCATTTGGTCAACTATGTGACAACATCACCAAATGCAGGATTATCATTCTAGTTGACAAGAAAAGACAGCACAGGCATAACAAGGTTTTTCAGGTAGTAAGGGCCACATAATAAAGATGTTCATCACCTGGTGAAATCAACAATGGCAATTAAGATCTTTCTCAAGGAAAAGAGGTAACACATATTTAGATCAGAGCGCAATGGAAATGCAAGGGAGTGGAATTGTTGTCTCATTCAATGCAGTCTGAGGAACTGTTAAACAGAACACAGGATATTCCAGCAAAGAGTAGAAAATACAAGAGGAAGTAAGCTACTTTTAATACAAGTTAACACAGTCCCAATTACTTAGTGAACTCCTTACCAAAGGATGAGATTTTACTAACATGTAGAAACTGGGTCTTACTCAAATAGTTTCTGAGCTACAAACTGCAGCAAGAAATACTCAGAGGAAGTAGTACTCAGAAAAGTACCATGCATGAAGAGGACAACTGTATAATGCTTCTCTAGACATCTGCTTTTGGCCACCAGTAAGGATAAACTCTTGAACCAAATGTACCTAGTACGGTTGCTTTTTTTTTTAGTTATAATCAATCTCATTTTCATTGAGAAAACCCTGAATGCAAAAGCCAGGAATACATGGATACCTCTACTTAATTTTTGGTTTGTATTTTAAAGTCACTCCATTACTTTCTAGTCTTTAAGATCAGCTTCTTACTCTGATTCTTGGTGCTGCTGGAAAATACCCAGAGCCTGCACTGATACCAGAGACCCAAATATCCTGAAATCCATACAACAGTTGAGACACTCTCAAGTCTTCTGATCATGCATGCTCTATAGAAGAATCACTTGCAAAGAAAAAGCTGAACACCACACATCCTGAACAACAGTCAGAATTCCAAGAGAGGCTTTGCTAGAATAACAGTCCCATTGGAGGATGAAAGGAAAATGATCCTTTGATCAACCTCTTCTTGCTTGCAAGTGAGGTGTCTATCACCCTGATATGGCCTCAATATTAATTTCTGCCTTATTAATAGCTAACTAAAGCAGGTCAGATTTATTCAGCACACTAGTTGACATTTCAACACAGAGTTGAAGTACAGATTCCCTTCCTTCAATCAATTGACAACTCAGATATCCTCAGTTAAGAAAATCTGGGTAAAACTGTTCCTTCTACTTGGTGCAGCCATGCATATTTTATCTCTAAGTGAATAGCAGACAGATGTCAGCTTCTAGAAACAGATTTGGAACTATAATTATTTACAGATATTTCAGTTCTCACCTTTTCCCCAACTTATGTATGTCCTAAGGATTCTAAATGCTCTTGGAAGTCACTCTTTTTTTCTTTCTGCTGTGAGAAAGGAGATAAAGGTGACTTTGAAAGTAGAAACCTCACAAAGCTTAATGAAATCTGAATTCAGTGGGTTTTACAAGAAACTAGAACTAGGGAACTTGTCCTTCCCTATTACAGTAAAAATAACTTAACTGCCTGGCATTACTGTGAAAAAGGACATCCAAGAAAACCAGACGGAACTTGGGAGAAGCTGAAGTCAAGTATCCAAGGAAAAAAAAAAAAGAATCTAGCTAGTCCCTAAACTGTGAAATGAAGAATTACAAGAAGAATTTACCACAAATCACAAGGTCCAAAGATCTCTTGTAATTTTAAGAGTTTAGCTTCAAAAGCTTTGAAACATTGCATACTGCACTCTCCAACTCCCCATTATGTGAAGGCCATACAATTCACACTTGGGTATGAATCATAAAACATGAGCTATTATTCATAATGCAGCTTCAGATACACAGCAGACTCCTGTGCTCATAAACAAACAAGTTTTATTTCTTCTTTTGCCCACAAAGGAGAAGGGGATTAAATCCACACACTGCATCACTGGCAGATATATATTAAGATCAGTTGCATTCAAAGAACGTGCTTACAGGCCTTTCCAAACTGCAGGACCCCAAGATCTCTGTAATAAAAAGTGTGCCTAATAGTATTACATGTCAAATCCATTTGGACCAGACATACTGTAGTGATCTGAGATAAAAATATGTATGGTAGTTAAGGAAAGACTTTAAATCTGAAAAAAAAAAATACAGGAATTTGTTAGGTACGAGAACTTTACCTGCTGTTTTCCCCATGCTACAAGCGCCTTCCACTACTATCACAATAGCATCTTATTGACACCACCAAGTTTCTGTCCCCTTAAGTTTTGTCCACTTCTCAAAGTGGAAATTGCCACTGCATCTTCAACACTACAGTTCGTACTAGCACTGAAGTTAAAACTTGAGATGCCAGAATTTAAGGGGAAGCAGCAAGGTCTGATTTTAAGTCTGAATCCAAAACAAGCAGACTCAAGACGAGTCTTCCAAAACATTCAGAACTTCATATGAACACATGCAGTTGTACCAGCACTCTGTTCTAGGGTTCACTAAAATTAAGTCAATCTCTGTACCCCAGAAATGGACTGTTTTAAACTCCACTGGCATAAGGTCATGCTTTAATGGTAAAGCTCAGGGGTCAGAAGAATGAAAAGGAAACAGCTCAGGACCAGAAGTTCCCTTAGGGGCATTGTGAAATGTCAGCTGTACTTTGAAAACAAAAACAATCCCATAGAGTCAGAGAAAGTATTGCCTGACTGATAAATTGTACACCACTATTCAAAGTTCCAGGCAACACTGTGCCACAGAATAGTCATTTTTATTACTGACATCAACACAACACTTTAGAACCATCCACCAGCAATTAAATACGAATCACATAATACAGTTTTGTTAAATATGTTGGTTTACATGTTGGTTTACGTGTACTAGTGCACCACTTAAAGCTCAAACAAGATCTGTGCCCCTTACCAACTAAGGTCTAGGCCCATAACTGTGGCACATATCAGAAAGCCCTCAGCCTGACCACAGACCTAGCAGTTGTGCAAGTCCTGAGCTAGGGCTGATGTTTTACAGCATCTTCCTTGTTTGCCTTTATCATGAACTTCACATGCCCCATGCCTCCAGTGAAGACTACAGCCTATATGAAATGTTCTCTGGATGGATTACGCTAACCTGTACTTGCTAGAAGATAACGTTTACTTCCAGTTAATGTAAACTGTTGGACTTCAGTATTAACTGCTTTTAGGACATTATTTCTGATCACCAGGTCATTTCTTCTCTGCACTACGAGGCACATTCTCTCCCAGCCACACCTGTAACCTCTGTCAATTCAGTTGTTCTACTTCACCTCTTTCCCCAGCCCACTTGGGCCACGAGAGATACAGACACCAATGAGCAGCTATGCCCAAATAAAAGGGATTGTACTTTGTCATTTTTTTTTCTATCAGCTTTGATTCTTATTGAGTCTACAGGCATCACAGGAATCCCCGACTTTCAAGACCTACTGCAGACACATTAAACCCTTAACTTGAAGCTAACTCTGTCCTGAATTCCAGTTTCTCACTTCCTCAGCACATGTGCACAAGTTTACAGCAGCCTACGCATCAAGTACAGAGAAAAAGTCTGTATTTTTAGACGATAGTCTCCCTTATGCCTCCAGGATCTCCTCTCCCACTGGTTTCACTCAAAAGAAGGACTGTCTTCCGTTTTATGAGGGAAAAAAAAACCAGCCGCGTTCCCCCCTCTGCAGCAAAAGGCTGCCTGGGAAACATGCTCACCCTTCTGCTCTCAGCTTAGTCTTGAGTTCTGCCGACCCACCGAGATGCTGGGGGTCCAGTACCCGCAGCTAGGGAAGCTACTCCTGGGGAACCAAGTCGGGAGCTGTACCCTCCCTGCCCCGACGCACTCGCTGTCACTGCACTCGCCGTGCACGGGAGGCCGGCCCGGCCCGGCCCGGCCCCGGCCCCTCCCCGGTCCCGGTACCCACCGGCGGCGAAGTGTAGCGGCGTGGACTTGCGACCCGCCATGTCCTTGGCGTTCACGTTGCCCGTGTCCACCAGGCGCTTCACGCGCGTCACGTCCCCATTGCGGCAGGCCTCCAGCAACTCGCGGAAGGCCCCGCTCGCCGCACCCGGGCCCGCCGCCTCGGGACTATCCGCCGCCGGGCTCGACGCGACCGACGACGACGCGGACGAGGAGGAGGACGAGGATGAACTGCTGGAGCTACTGCCTGAGCCCAGCGGCGGACCCGGGGCGGCGGCACCAGCAGCCTCCGAGCACTCTGTGGCCAGAGGCCGCTCCGCGTCGGGGGGAGCCTCGCCTTCGGGGCCAGCCAGACTGTGGCGCTGCGCGACGGGGGCGAGGTCGGCCGGTGGCAGGCTAGGGCTGCGCGGCGGAGAGGCAGCGGCCGGCGGCGAGGCCGGCCCGGGCGGCGGTAGCGAGTGGTGATGGTGATGGTGCTGAGAGCGACGCGGCGGCGGCGCCGCCATCTTTGGCCTCCTCCGCCCCCCTCTCGGCCCCCGTCACTGCGGCAACGGCGGCAACCCCCGCCCACACTTCCGCCTGCACCCGGCCAATCCCAATGCGTGGCGCCCGGACGTGACGCCCACTTTGTGACAGGGGCGGGGAGGGGCGAGGAGGTCGGGGGCGGGGCCTCACCGGGGACCGCCCCACGGCGGGGCAGCGGCTCGCGCCTGCCCCCTGCGGGCTGCCGCGTGCAGTTCCCGCCGGCGCGGCGCCGGCCGTGGACAGAATCTCCGCCCCCGCTGCTGCCGGTACCGGGAGAGGGGGCGGGAGGGCAGCCCTAGGCTGTTATCCCGGCCCCGGAGGGCGGGAGGCAGCGCTCTCCCCCGGAGCGGAGCCCCCTAGGGGCGATGAGGCAGCCTCCCCCCGCACCCCCTCCACCTCCACGGCCGGAAGGGCGGCACAAGGCGGTTTTGGAGGAACGGTGGTGGCAGCAGCGGAGGATGAGTGACCTGGGCTAGAGAGCCGGCGCTTGGCCCAGCGCTGCCCCGTTCCGCGCCCTGCAAGCGGTCCTGCCAGCAGCGGAGGTTGGTTTCGGTACCTCTCCTTCGCCGGCGCTGGAACGTGACGGAGCAGACCGGCGGGAGAGCAGGATGATGCAGAAACCTAAACGAACTCTGTCAGTTCTTTAAAAGTTTATTAGCGAAGCTGAAAGGCAATTTCCTCACTCTTTTCGGGAGGAGAGCAGCTTTGGCTTAGAGCCTGTTGTCCAGAGCAAGGCAGCCACTGAAAAGCCAGGTAAAAGCAAATGGCGGAGAGAGGCAAGTGCATCAGAAAGAACATCAGCATCATAAATAACTGATGACGAATAACAAAGTGTGGAGGGGTGGAATGGGAAACTAAGGTCAGCAAGGTGGGTGATGGCTGTCAGTGCTGAGGGTAAGAAAGAAATGCAGTGATGGCAGGGACTGGAACAGCCCAATAAAGCCCTCTGTGGAAAAAAAGCCTATCTGAACTGCACGGCAATAAGCAGAGGCATTTAAATAAGGATTTTTGTTTTGGATTTGGAAAGCAACAGAAAGATGAGACCCAAGCGCTTCTGGCATTCTGGTCTCTAGGGAGAATATAAATGCTAATTATGGATAAACTGTTTAAATCAAAAAGCCCCAGTAACTATCACCAGGAGATTTCCCATCCATTTACCCTCACTTTAATCTATGAGCACAAGGGAGATTCCACTGACAGGAAAAGTATCAGCAGCAACAGTTCCTGGAGAATTCCCAAGAGACTGGCTTCTGGGGCTCCTAGTGCTGATGAGGCAGCAGCCACAGCTCAGACAATGGGGAGAGTGATGAGGAATTCCCATTGAAGGGAGTGAATGTAGCTGATGCCAGTCAGCCTTGTCCTGGCAAATAGACCTGCTGTAATTGTTTGGTAGAGAAAGGGCTTTGGGAAGTGTTCGCTTAGCACCATGTGACGTGCTGAAGAAGCGATGACCAAGTCTAATGCTGGGGACACAGAAAATCAGAAAACAGGAATTCAGAAGAAATTATCTTCTGGTCTAGTGCTACTAAGAAGCTTTATGCCAGGTATAAGGAGGTAGGCATGAAATCAATCCCTGTGACTGGTGGAGCAGTAATGAAGATCCCCTTAAATGTGCCCAGTTCAGTTCTTGTTCATGCCATGACTTTGGCTTTGACCAGGCACTGAGAGAGTTTGGCAAGACTTCCCTGACACCTCAATCTAAATAGCTGCTGCTTTGCAACCTTCTTTCAATTTAAAACCCCCAAAAGGACTTTGCAAGCTAATTACAACATCCCCTTTGCCAGGCCCAAGCTTTGTAAGACATTTAAGAGGCCAGAGGACCACTATGCACTTGTTCAGTTCACCGCTGGCTTCCCACAATCTATATTTCACCAGCCAGTTGCTTTTGTGCAACAAAACCACAGCAAACCACATTCCTGTACTGCTCTCCATATTTCCCATAAACCAAGGTTACAGACAACATCGCTTTTAGGAATGTATTAGTACACAAACACTTTTTCTACTTCCTGAAAGATTTTAAAATAGACTTTTTTTTTTTTTTAAAGATTTGGGATTTGTGGAGACCTTAAAAAACTCATTTTTGGTTGTAGGATTGAGTAAGGAATGTTACACACTGGGTCAGTCTTTCCTGAAAGCCCTGCAGAGAAGGACTTGGGGGTACTGGGAGAAAAGCCAGCAATGCCTGCTTACAGCCCAGAAGGTCAACCATATCCTGGGCTGCATAAAATGAAGTGTGGCCAGCCCATTGAGGGAGGTGATTGTCCTTCTCTACTCTGCTCTGGTGAGACCCCCACCTGGAGTACTGGGGTCCTCAGTACAAGATGGACATGGACTTGTTGGAGCAGGTGCAGACAAGGGCCATGAAAATGATCAGAGGACTGTAACACCTCTCCCAATAAAAAGGGTTGAGAGAGTTGGTGTTGATCAACTTAGAGAAGAGAAGGCTCCAGGCAGATCTCATTGAGGCCTCTCAATATATAAAGAGGCCCTATAAGAAAGCTGGACAGAAACTTTTCATCAGGGTCTATGGTGATAGGACAACGGACAACAGTTTTAAACTGAAAGGGACTAGGCTTACATTGGACAGAAGGAAGAAATATTTTACAATGGGAGTGGTGAGACACTGGAACAGGTTACCCCTTCATCAGAGGTGTTCAAGGTGAGGCTGGATGGGGCTTTGAACAACTTCAACTTGTTGAAGATGTCCCTGTCTGTGGTAAGGGGGTTGGACTGGGTGATCTTCCTTCTAACCCAGAGCTTTCCATGAGTCTATGAAAGCTGTGCCTGGGAGGGAACAAATAAAGGGGTTAGGAATCACAGCATAAGACCTGCCCATGGGGAAGTAGGGCCTGGCCCCGGTTTTCACAGCAGCTCTGGGGACACAAGTTCTCTTCAGAGCCCCACCTTTGGGTGGGAGTCCCTATCCCATTGCAGACCCCAATTTCCCCAAGCCTCCACCTCCCCATCTCACATGTACAGCAGCATGCCTTACCTCCAGCAGTGCTGCCCACCCCAACCTTTCTGTTTCCCCTGCCCAAAGCATGTCCAGGATCTGTGCTGCCATTCACCATTTGTATATGGCTTGGTGTGCCTTGGGGTAGCTTCATATCATTCCTGCAGGAACAATTGGGAAAACAGTGTAGGGAATGTGGTTCTGGCCAAACATTTCATCATCCTTCCAGGATTTCTACTTAAGGTCGAGGAAGAACACGGGGAGGATCTTTGCAAGTGTTCTGTTGACACAGTGCTTGTTCCCCGGCTGGCTGCTGATTCCTTGGAAACAGCGGCTTCAACTGCTGCCGAAGTGGGAAGCCGAGGTTTTACCAATTGGAGTGTGTGCCTGGTGGTGTGGAGGGCAAGCACTCTCCAAGGGGATGCCAGCCTCTCTCGGAGCTGCTGCCAGAGCCCATGAGCTCTGCAGAGGCCCACAGTGCTCCCCACATCCGCTTGCCACAGCAGCTCAATGCTTCTGTTGAGCTGATTTAAGTTCACATCCTATCACAAGTGGCTGGTTCCATTTGCACCTCTTGTCCCACAAAGCACAGAGTCAGGCCCTAAAAGTACTGTTGATAACTTAGTGCCTTTTACCTGACCCAGGAGAGAAGTGCTTTAGATAGAAATCCTATTAATGATGCAGCTGCAGGGCTCAGTAAAGTGGAGGTACCTCAGACTTCAGCTAAATAATTAAATCCCATCAATAGGACTTTCCAGGATGACTATTTAAAATTAATAACCCCAAATGCAATTCTGGTATATAATGGAATCCACTGAAATGAGGTGGGGGGTTTTTTTGTAGGTTTGTTTTTGGGGTCTTTTTTACTTTTTATTTTTTAAACAAGATGCTTTATAGCATTACTGGCAAATTTACAGCCACCTGCCTCTCAGCCCCAACTGCTGACAGCTGGGAGAGGGGCTTGGGGTTGGTTTTGAATATTTTTAGGCTCCAACAAATAGGAAATGGCTCCCTAGCCAGCATCCAGCATGCTGGTGCTGTTTAATGAACTTCTTCTATGCTCATCAGTAAATCAAGAGAAAGTGAGACAGTCCTCTTTGGAGAAACACATCTCCTCCACCTAAGCAGGTGGAAAGACAAGGGATCATCTAGGTCTGTAGCAAAGGTTACATTTTCTGAGAAACTAACTCTTCCCTCTCCCCAGAAAGTATCTCACAAATGGTAGCTTTAACCATGGTTAATGTTTTGAGGAGGCCAAGAGACACCATCTCTGTCTGAAGTTATTCACAGGTTTGCACATTTGTGCAGGTATAGGAGAATAAAATGTAAGGTTCATGGGAAAGCACTAGAGCTTTCCTCCTTGGATGTCCTCTGAGCAGCACTGGGGATGTCTTTGTGTCACTGTGCTGTTAATCATGGTTGGTTGGTTGTGATTTTTTTGTTGTTGTTTTGTTTTGGGTTTTTTTGTGTGTGTTTTGTTGTTGTTGTTGGGGTGTTTTTTTGTTTGGTTTTTTTTTGTTTTTTTGCTTAGCTTCTTTCACCATCTGCAGGAGCTCATCAAAGTTTGACTAATGCTGAATAACTTTTCTCCCTCTCTTCAGTACTTTGGGAAGGCATTCAGGTCGTGCTGTTTTGCATATTTTTTGATAGGGGTTTTGACAGTCAAAACATTTCCTCCTTAGGCCAGCTCCTCCCTGGCTGTCTTTGCATGCTGTCAGAAAGATGTGTTTAATCCATGACTTCTAGTAGCAGGCAAACAGAGAGAAGTGTTTCTCTCCCTGGTATGTCTCAGCTGGCTAAGTCTAGAAGCTGCTTGAAGCATCGAGGATGGAGGGGGCTGTCCAGGTTTCCCACGGGAAGCAAGAGGATAGTGCAGAGTGGCAGCCTTTCAGGTTACACTTGCTACAGATCATAGAGCAGCTGGGAACCTGCCCTGGGTTCAGAGAGATCTCTGGTGTCCATGGGTGTCATGGGGTGGATGGCCCTCAATAATGATGCTGCTTTCTCTGTCTTCACCTGCACAAGGCACAGGAAGGAAGAAAATTAGCTGCAAATTTGATTCCAGTGTCAATCTGTCCTGCAGAGATCTTTTCTTTCTAGAAACATCATCTTGATTTAAAAATGTGATTTTGATATCAATAGGCTGAGTGGCTTTGCATGTAGAGAGCTGGAAATGAAAGCATTGACCTGGTATCATGAGCAATTGGGCAAGAGAATTACTTTTTCCCCAGGAAGAATTGAATGTGCTCCTTCTGAGGTGGGGAAGGAGAGTAGAAGGACTACTTCCCCTGCGATCTTCAGAAAAGCAAAAGATGCAAAAAGTGGGTTAGCCCAAATGAAAGGTGTACTGACCCAATCCAGGAATGCTCTGAAAATAATTGAGGGCAAGCCTGGAAGCTAGCTTCAGATAGGCACAATTTAGCAAGAGGCCATGAAGTATCTGTTTTACAGGGTCAGGATCTGACACCAGCCAAGCAGGAAGGATGGGAACAGCTTTATCCCCAGGTTTAGTGCCCTTCATCAGTCTCCTGGACCATGAGTTTCCCTGCACTGCTGTTCCACCCGAGCCCAAGCAGTGGCCCTGGAGCCAAACCATGGGCCCAGACCCAAGGACTGCCTCTGCTGGCTTTGGGCAGCTCTTGAACTCTGCTTTAAGCTGGGTTTTACCTTCACACAGCCATGCTTTCTCCCAGGCCCATGGGCTTTCCTCCCTGTCTTTCGCATCCTTTGTTTGGCTTTATTAGCCAACACTGCAATTTTTTTTTCCCTGCCCAGGGGTGACCTCATGCTCAGAAAGGCATTTAGCAGAAATCTGGTGAAGGTTTGTTAGGACTCAGAGGGCCTGAAAATATGATTTTTCTCCTGCTTCTCTGTTACAGGAAAGATGGGAACTGAACCTGAGCTTTTGCAATCTGTAGTATTAGTAATTTAGTGCAGTGACTGTAGCTCTGCACCATCAGTTCTCTCCAAGCAGGAGTGTGATTAGATGCACAGGGCCATTCAAAAGAGAAGGCATCATTCTTATGAGGGCTCTCTGCAATAAAGAAGAGAATGAAGGCTATGTAACTGGTTGCCCCATGTCCCACTTTTAATTTCAAATGCTTTTCTTTCTCTTTGTGACCCTGAAGTAATAGCTTACAGTATGATTTAATGATAGTTGTTACAACCTGAGAAGGTGGGAGGAGGCGACTGTTCTCAGGCCCCAAAAGCACACTGGAATATCAGTGCTGTACAAAGACAGTGGCATTTTAAAACCTCTGAACCTTTGGGCACCGTGCATCACCAGTGTTGGTAAGGTAAAGTCACACAGCTTGTGAGATCTGATTGTCCACAGCCTCCACCAATCTGCCTCGTGGCCCCACTACAAAGCAGCCCTGTTTCCCCGTGTAGCAGTGGTGGAAATTTCGAGGACTGTTTCTCTGAGCCCTAGGAGCAAAAGCTTGACCGAGGATCCCGAAAAAGGCAGTGTTTAGCATCTGGCCAGATGCATGCAGCAAAGGAAACAAAGCACGGCAGGAAGGTGGCAGAGTTGTTCTAACAGGCAGGGTCACCGACTTTCGCGTCCCCGATACGGAAGCACATTTATTTAATGGGAAGGGAGGTTAATCTCGGTTTGTTGCAGGGCACCTTTGCTCGGTGCGGAAACGACGCGGTGATCAGCAACACAACAGCTTTTGCTGTTACTCCACGGGGTGAGCTGTGCCCTACGAGCCCAGCGGCTCACACACTTGGCAAGCAAGCTCAGGGGCAGGGTGAGACCCCGGCACGGCTACCGCTGCCCGCACCACCGCCTCCCAGGGCCAGGCGGACTCGCCCCACCGGGGGCACCCGAGGGGCCGTCCGGAGGCGGCGGGGCGGCTCTCGGGCAGTGCCAGACGGTGCAAGGGGCAGGAGCCGCAGGCTGGGAAACTCGGGACGGGGACCCTTCTTCCCCGGGAGGAGCGGTCGGTACCCGGCGGGTGGCGGCTCCCAGGCAGGCCGGGGCGGGGTGTCCCTACGGCAGGATCCAGCTCTCCGGCGGCAGCGTGGCGCTGGCGGGGCAGGCTGCCCCCCTCGGGCGGCCGGGGGCGGGCCGTTCCCTCGTCCCGCCCCCAGCGGGGCGGTGGCGGCTACGTGCGCGGGGCGGTGCGGTGCGGCTGGCAGTGCCGGCGCGGAGCCGGGGGGAGCCCCGAATCAGCCGCCGTGGCGGCGGCGGTGGCGGCGGCAGCGACGCGCAGCGCGGCCGCGCCCATGGCGAGCAGCAGCGGCGGCAGGTAGGGTCGGGCGGGGCGGGGGCCCGCTCCCCCGGCCATGGCGCAGACGGAGCCCCCGAAGGCGGTGCGGCTGTGGCGCGACGCCGCCCTGCGCGCACGGAAGCTGCGGGGCGGCCCCGGCGAGCCCGAGCCCGAGCCGGACGCGGGGCCGCC
>JANIJG010025233.1:37633-49474 GCA_024611175.1 Megaceryle torquata | reverse complement strand
TAAACCACAGCAGTAACAGTGTAGAAAGGCCCTAAAATATTCAATCTGAAATAATTTTTCTTCATCTACCTATCTACCACATTCCTCTAAGACTTACCTCTTGAGCACACACATAAAAACTCAAGTTGTTCCATCTGGCCTTTTCCTGTTCTCCTCTCCTCAGACACCCCAAAGCTGTCCCAGAATCATTTCACCAACCTTTCCTAGAACATACTGCCTGCTTTGGTAGCACTAATGGGGTAAGTCATAGAGAACAATCATCTCTTACTTAAAACATCTCCAGACCATCCAGTTGGCCTTCTCCATCTATCCTAGACAGGGTTTGTCTCCAAGATGTCCTTCTGGCACAGCACTCCAGCTCCTCAGGGTGGGTTCCTCTGGTGGTAGTGTCCTGCCAGTAGCAAGGTGCATGTACTGTGTGCAAGTGCCTGCCTTTCTTGATGATGAGGTTGTAGCACCAAATAGGAAAAATACAAGTGGTGCCTCTTTTGCAAGACGCCCTTGGGCAGCAGCCATCATGCACCATGCTCATTTTCTGACTCAAAACAAATAATATACTCTGTGATTTTTTTTAGGCCTTTGTCAGTAGGAAGGTTCACAACTAAATATCATCTCACAACTAGTACAGAAAGTTCATATTCTTCTGTTGTCCTTGTGATAGATGCGTGAATTTGTGTTGGGTCCTGAAGTGTAGATAACCTACAATGAAAGAATAACAACAAAAAAAAATATCATAAGCATGGAGTTTATTGACTTGAAGACTCTGTCTTTATTATTAGTGCACTTAAGTAAGTGTGAAAGCCAGAGAGGAAAGTATCTTCTGAGGCCAAACTAAAGCTCCAAGAAGAACCCACAGCAATGATGTTTTCAAAGAAGAACTCTGGGCTGTAGGAACTTAGGTAATGAACCTTGGATGGGAGATGGAGTGCCACTGAGGAGAGAAAATTATGCACTCGAGTTTTGTGAAACACTCACATGGACACGGGGTTGTGAATATTATTGCCACGTAAGTGAAATTTCACTGCAGCTCTGCTCCCAGCTGTCTGGCTGAGCAGTGCCGTGTCACCATTTCCAAAGGTTCCCTGCTTTAGTTTGCAGCTTTTTCTTGTAAATGGTCTTCACAATCCTTTCTTAGGGCCATCTTTTCAGATGTCACCCAGTGTAACAGATCCTTGCCTATAAGAAGGCATCCCAAGGTGTATCACTGTTAAAAACCATCATTGTAATCATAACCATAAAGATGGGAGTGACTAGTGATGAGTGTCACCAGTATCATCATTGTGACCTCAGTTTGAAGTCTCACAGGCTCTATCTTCTCACAGTATCACAGGGTGTCAGGGGTTGGAAGGGACCTTGAAGATCTTCGAGTCCAACACCCAAATGCTCCTATGCTCCCTCTCTGCTGTTGCTTTGCTCTTGCTAGCTCAGCATGTATTTGGGAAGGAATCTCTATCATTCAAAGACGATCTGTGGTGCTGTACAATTCACTTGTTATACCATCACCCACAGGAGTGCTCTAGTGCACCCTGAGCACAGTGCATTACACCAGCTGAGTTGTAGCAGGCTGCATTTCTTTGCTTTTCTCACTTTTTATACTTAACACAAACCTGTTGGGATGCTTTAGAGGCAGGGAGGTGCAATTGTGGTTCTCTGCATTCAACAGCAAACCTGATGCTCAGCAACTTTTTGTACAGGCCACCTGTGGTCTGCTAGTTCTGTGGTACTTCCAGATGGCACAGTAGTAGGTCCCTTCATCATTGGAGTTGATGTCATAGACTCCTAAAATGCAGATGTTTGTACCTTTCTTGAAAGCAGTATACTTGCTACTATAGGAATTGTCATCATAAATAGCTTGTCTTGATTGGATATACAGAATCTGTTCGGGAGCTTTGTTGGGAAGCTGTCGGTACCAATGTATATATTCAGACTGGAAGTTAGATATGCCCTCGCCTTGGCACTCAATCCATGCAGTTCCACTTCGTGCTTTGGTAATAGACAATTGACTCTGTTTCAGAATCTGTTGTGCTTGTCCATCTAGAAAGAAGGAGAGAAAAGAGAAGGAACACTCTTAGCCTGCTATTCATTCACGCATGTAAATACGGGCTGCCTCCTGCCACTGCCCATGCCATGGTGATCAGGGGAACCTACGAGACCAGGCTGCAGCCAGGGCCAGCAGCGGCAGCAGCAGCAACCTGAGGGGTCTCGCCATCATCTGCCTCCAAAAGGAAGGTGACAGCTCTGAGAAAAGGAAATGACTCACTCAGGCATCATCCGGAGGGGCTGCCCTGGCAGCAGGCGGGTGATGTTGAAATAAAGCAGCCTGTCTGAACCCTGCTAAATAGTAACAGTCAGATTAAAGCTTTTACACAAGCAGCACTAACTTACCTCCTCTCTTTCTCTCTCTCTCATGCACACACACAATTACTTTAGCTCATTTACAAAGTAATTTTGTAGACTGAAGCAAATTTTATCACCACTTTTAGATTAGTTGAAGGCTGCTAAACAATGCCTGGCATCAGACACTTTTCCTCAGGTCCACTCCAAACAAAACAAAACAAAACCAACCAAACAAAAAAAACCCCAAACCACAAAAACCCATGATGCTTAATGAATTTGAGTGGTTTTAAATTGTCACTTGTCACACAGGTTTAAGGCCAAAGACCAGGAAAATACCCAGCAGCCATTTGTGAGCTCAGAAGTAGTAATGCTGTACTTGTGACTCCTGCTTGTCACAGGTAGGGTGAGATCCTACACCCCAGGGTGACATCTGCAAATGCTGGGTGTTATGCAAAGAAACACAAATGCTTTACAGCCCCCATAGGCTTAGTTTCAAATAAAGATGTTTAGTGTAAATGAAATACAGAAATTATTCTGCACAATTCAAAGCTTTTCTTCAGAGGCCAGTTCACTTGGAAAGAAAAGTAAACCATATCCCCTTTCTCTGTTTTAAAGTTACTTTATTTTTTTCAGCCATTTTTTTTCCTTTTTTTTCAAAGATTTTCACATAGATCCAGTAACTAGCCCTACAGTTGTGAAAGGAAGTCAGTTTTCACTCTTCTGTGAACTGCAATTGCTACCCCAGAGCTCAATGTGCTCTGGAAACAGTGCCGAAGACCAGCCATACTAGGTTCTCTGGGATCAGAACATGTGATCTTTGACTTTATCCATTGTTTGGTCATAAACAGAAAACAGGTGAAATAACTTGAATTAATGTATTTGCAAAATGGAAATATAAATATCTGTTGTATAGTTGCTCTTTGCTTTGGAGGTTTACTGACATGTTGGATGAGAAGCCCCACTGAAGTCACTTAAGAGACTTCTTAAGAGTCTCTTCTCTTAAGACCTCTTCTCTTAAGACTTAAGAGAAGAAGGTTTGATCAAGTCCAAATGGAAAACAAAATTAAAATAAAGCAAGATTCTCTACCAGCATAGAAGTACAAAAAAATATATTACTTCTGCAGTCCTGAGAGGTGCTTCAAGTTTATTTTAATTTGTATCCTTTATTTTGCCACACAAATGACTCAGATGGGGAAATTATTCCAAAGACAGAGCTTAAAGGGTAGTGGGAATAGAAAGGATTTTCTCTGTTTTAGCTAGCCCACCCTGCTGTCCTGTAAACCCACCCAGCTGTAATCCAGCCAGACCTATGAAGATGCTCTTTTAATTGGTAAAGTGAAATACCAGCCCCATTGCCTCTGGCTGTGGTGCATCTGCAAAGCCTGCGCTAGCTCAGCAACGCCTTTGCTATCTGGCTGCCTGTGCAGCGCCTCTGATTCAAGGCTGATGGGAAAAGTAGGGTGGGGATGTTCCTGTGTGTTTTCAAACCCTTCAGGCTCTGGTTCAGAAAGTGGAGCATGTCTTTGTGCAGGTCCCCTGTGGCTTTCTGCTGCTGTGCATCCCACCTAGCACAGTAGTAGGTAGCGGAGTCTTGCAGAGTTACTTTGCTCACTGTCAGGGTGCAGACAGATTTGGTGGAATCCTTCACGATACTAAATTTCCCCTGATCGGACTCGTTTTCCAGGAAGAGTCTGGAGGACATGTAAGCAATGCGCCTGGGAGCCATTCTGGGCCTCTGTTGGTACCAGTGAATGAAAAGGTTGATAAAATCAGGGTCAGAGACATGACAGTTGATGAGCACCGTTTTGCTTTCTGGCTTGGTGATGGATATGGGGGTTTGCTGCAAGAACTGTGCAGAACAGCCTGTGTGAAAGAAAGAGAAGTTAGAAGCATGAAGCTGATATAAGAGCATGGTCTTTGCCACTGGAGGACATGCAGGCAGTGGGGGGAGAAGGGCACATACAATTAAAAACAGCTGCCAGGATGACAGTGCTCAGCAGCCACATTGTCACTGCCCTCCTTATGGCTTCCTTACGGGGACTCAAGTCAGGCGTAAGGAGATCTGAGCAGCAGAAAACTATCCAATGAGGCTGTGCCAGCTATGGCTGTGTTAAATAATAATGGACAAGCCATCTCCTTTGATTATTTGCTTAAATAGCAATCATAGTAAACAAACCCTAAAAGACCTTTGTGAGGACTGAGCCCACTAGTGAAGCAAACAAATTTTTTTAATTATTATTTTATTTATTTTTTATTCTGCAGGGTCTTTGTTTGGATAATGAGTAGAGTCACTTTTTTTTTTTTTTTGGTCTTCTTAACATATGATTTGTGTGCTAGCTTTTAAAGTCTGTTCCTCAGATCTGTGTTTTTAAGGTACATCGGCTCTCAGAGGATGGAAAAGAAGAGATGTAGGCAAAATTGCTGCCAAAAGTCACTGAGATCAGGAAAAATGTATGGGAAATTGTTGCTATGTATTTGTCTTTATGGTCTCCTCTAGGCACCTGATGTTGCCTGCTGCTGGAGGCTGAGCACTGGGCTGCACCTGGCAAAGAGGTACATGGGGTTAAACTTTGACTCTACACCATGCTGGTGGTAGCCCTTATATGCTGTTTCTCATAACCTGTCACCCTAATAAGTTGCTGCAGGTGAGCCCAGCCTGGCAAGCAGGACTCTGGAGTCTGGTGAGGTTTCCAGCCCTTGGGAGCACAGAAGAGGTTTAGTTGTCATCTGCCCGATGGTTTTATAAGGTTGTGTGGTCCCAGTAAGCATAATAATAGGTTTTGTGATTTTATTTATTGTCAAAGTACAGATGGACTCTCTCTTCTCCTTCTCAGCCCCAAAATTTTCTCTGTAAAACTTTCTATAACAATAAGGATCCCCCGATTGCATGTACAGAATGTGCTTTGGAGCTTCTCTGGGTCTGTGTTAGTGCCAGGGGATGAAGGTGTTCACAAAGTCTGACCCAGAAAAATGGCAGCTGATCCACACAGTCATCTGCACAGCCCTGCTGGTGGAAGGTTTTGGCTGCCTGAGGCTTTGCACAGCTCCACAGGGAAAGCAGAGAAACAGTACCATCAAGACAGTAGCAACCAGCCCCAGGGGCTCACAGACTGGAACTCCAGCATGTGCATTGTGCAATGCCGAGCCTGCCTCCCTGAACCAGCCAGGAGTAGTGTCCCTGACAGGAGGGACCAGACACCTATGGAGGGAAAATAAGTGACTCAAGCCACTTAGTGGCACATCCCCTAAATGCCTTGAGCTTTCTGGGGTCCCCAAGAGATCATCTCCATCTGTGGATGAAAGTTCCTTCAAGTGGAGGCACTCTGCAAGGGGATACTACCACCCACAAGCTGCTCCCAAAATTAAGACCTATGTGAGCAACCACAGCTTTTCTTTCAGGAAACTGCCTCATGACCTGCAACAGAGACTGTACCACAGTCGTAGGCAAAATGCCTCAGCAGTTTATTGCCCCACTCTTACACCTTATTCATAGCCTGAGTTGCCCTTGACTCATTTCTGCCTGGATAGATCTTTGTTTGATGTAGTGAGAGCCCTCTTCTCCGAGATTTATTTCCCAGCTATGGTACTAGACAGAAGTCAACTTCATTCATTAACTCTCTTTACTGTCTGACCTATTGGAGGCTCCAACTGTAAGATGATTTTTCATCTCCTGGCAATACCTCCAGTGCTCTTCTTTTAACACTTGGTCCCATTCATTTTGAACCTTGAACATCAAATGGGATCCTGTAATATATCTTCTACCTGAAACCCCTGTTCCTCTGCAAATTTTAGCAGGCTAGAATATATATTTAGCTCTCTAGCTTAAAAGGACATAGTCTGCAGTATAAACTTGTATGACATCTGAAGGACAGCAGTAGGAATAAGCTCATCTTTGTGTTGTTATTTTGTTCTTAGACCTGCGAGAGAGGCATTTTTAGAACATGCTTTCTATGTGTTTCCTAAGGTTTACTTGCTGATTATTTATTTTAAATCAGTTGCTTACACCAGATATGCTTTTCCCAGCACTGTGAAGTAATTCACATGCTTCCTATTTCTGCCCTCAAATTGAGAACTACAAAAAACTGCAAGATCAACATCAGCACAGCACTAGTCCAGGGCTTGCACATCAGTGATCCTGGAGACATACATGTCAGAAGTTTCTTACCATGACCATTCACTCCATGAGAGGTCTAAGAGACAACACAGCCCCCCAGAAAAGATGGACTGCTTCAATATAGATCTTTGCCTCCCCCTCCGCTCTTGGTGGAAGGGGTAGAAAAACCCATGGTATCCCTGGGAATGAAGTTTTTTGCAATTCCGACTCTGCCCCCCCCCCCCCCCCGACTCAAATAGTGACTTTTTTTTTTCCTTAAATATTTGCTTTATAGGAATAATATGCAACAAAATACTGAATGCTTTGTTCAGAGAACGAGAATCTTTATAGCCCTGAGCAACTTCAGAAGTCATGGCTTATTCAGTTTCTCATTACTGTTAGTTAAGAATAATTTTCAGAAAAGGACTCCTTTCTTGTGAATCTCCTCAAGTGCTTTGCATTCTTTAGCTGTTGCAGGGAAAAATGGTGAACCTTTTCTTCTGTGACCTAGAAAAGCAAGTGAACTCAATGTTAGTAGTCCCTGATGGTACAGGGAATTCAGGCTGTCAATCAAGACAGTGTCCCAGTCTTGAGGTAAGTGAGGCTGTAGCCCTTCCATTTCCCCTAGGAGATGATGATAGTTCCAATTTGTGGACTGCTAAAACTAGATCACAACAGAAACAATATAAGACATAATGCTACAATGAGAACAAGATGGACTGCAGAATCTGACAAGTGTCTTAAAATTCACTTCTCACTTCTTTGATGTAACTTCACAAAGACAGCTGAGAGTATCTTTATACTAGTACCATATTTCTGTAAATAGCTCTTTTTTTTTTTTTTTTTTGTGCTTGATTTTTATCTGACAAATAATCCATAGCTTTGCAGCACCTCCCAGCTGCTTATCAGCTGTGTGGTGTACCTCATGTCACTCAACAGCCCAGGAAGGAAAAGTCAACAACCAACAAGATGCTTAGCATCATGCAAAGTCAGATACTTCTCATTGACTCTCCCAAAGGCTGCACTTAAATTGCTCTGGTGTTGCAAGAGGGAGCTGCAGCAGACAGTGCTGGATGGCCCCTTGGAAATCCCAGGCACTATTGAGTCCCTCCTGCCTCCTGCTCAGGTCTTGAATTGAAGCCCATTTGAAAAGGACTCTAGAGGAGGGTCACAAAAATTATTAGAGGGCTGGAGCGCCTCTCTTATGAACACAGGCTGGGAGAGTTGGGGTTGTTCAGCCTGGAGAAGAGGAGGCTCTGGGGGGCCTTATAGCGACCTTCCAATACCTGAAGGGGGCCTATAAGAAAGCAGGGGAGGGTGTCTAGACAAATCAGCTTCAATGTCTCTACATAAAAAGTTCATCACTGCTGTAGTAAATGGCAGAAGGTTAAGGGAATGGCTGTGAGGGCAGTTTCACACAGCACGGTGGTACCACCTGCTGACTTGGTTGCCCAGCTCATGCACCAGAGCACACAGGTGTATTTGTGTGTGGCTGAGACTGGACATTGGGAAAAACTTCAACAAAGGGGTTGTTAAGCATTGGAACAAGCTTCCCAGGGAAGTGGTGGAGTCCCTGGTGATATTTAAAAGACATGTAGATAAGGTTCTCAGGGACAGGGTTTAGTGGTGTAGTTGGCAAGTGCTGGGTTAATGGTTGGACTCAATGATCTTTAAGGTGTCTTCCAACTTAAACAAATATATGATTCTTTGATATTGCTTTTTTAGGGAAACCTGTGTCCTAATTAATATCAGACCCAGAAAGGGTGATACAGACCAGTGTCTCTAGGTGGGAATGAGTCACAGGTGGCATTTGGTACCTGTGGATGTAGATGAACAATGACACTCCATTGCACAATGCAAAAACTTATCTCCAGCGTGTGGGTTGTACTGCACTCATTTCTCAGCCATCACACTGGGTAATCAAGCCATTTGTCCACAAGTTATCTGCAAAGTGTCATTTGAGCATGGGACTTGGTTAATAGGACACTGCAGATACTAAATTGCATAATTAGGCCGAGGGACAAATGGAAGTGTGAAATAAAACCAAGAAGAAATATATTCTGACATCACTAAGAAAAACTGAAACATAGAACTTCCTTCCAAGACAAGAGACAAGCTTGGAAGTTTTTCAATAAGTCCTTAATTTATTCTAGTCCTGCCACATCTTCTCAGAAAAGGAAGCTCAGACCTATCGGAAAAGGGCAAAAGCAAATGGTAGGAATAGTATGAATCTGTATGCTATTTCACAGACCAGTATAGAAAAATGGTGGAATATTTTATTTACTGGTGTTATCCATACAGGTGGCCTCTCTCCTTTACTGTTTTGAGGCCTTCATTTAGGGGAAAGGTGGTTTGGTGCAGTGCTTTTGTAGCCTCAATAGCCAGTATCAGGCAACTGAGGACTGACTGACTTGCTCATTTTGAACACTCCAACATTATAAGACTGCAAACATTGATTTGGCAGTGCTTTTTTTTCCCCCTGAAAGTCAAATACTGCAGCATTAATGCCAAAGAACCTCAAGTCCAGCAGAGTTTTCAGTCACCCTGGTGAAACCAGGACAAAGCATGGGAAGGTTGAACAGAGATACAGGAGGAGAAATGTAAGAAAATTATGAGGGCAACTGGCTTTACAAGGTCAAAGTAGTGTGAAGGAGCTAGGAAATTGACTTTTTTGTTTGTTTGTTTTAAAAGTCTTTCCCATAGTTAATAATTAAGCTATTTAAACACAAGTAGACCATGGCAGCATTTTAAGAGGAGATAGCATATAACATTATTTTTCTCCTCTTAACCAACATTGTCTCTTTGAATTGAATCATCTGAGTAACTTGTTACTTGGTGCAGATTTACTGTTTTTAATGTGTGTGCGATGCAAGGCTATGTGGCTGTAAAGACTTATAGTGCAGCTTGATAAGGTACTTTCCCATCTTTCTTTGCCTGCAGGCTGAAGGAGCCAGTTACTGCCTATGTAAAACTGTTTTTGCTTCTGTTACTGCACTGAATTTGCCCTATGTGTCTGCAGGTTTGAGCCAGATTTTGAGAGATATTAATGAAATAAATTCATTGAAGATTGATCCAGACAATAGGGAATTTGACAAAAGGGAATTCCAGCATCTACCACCCTCTGCTGGGTACGAAGGAATAAAACCCTCAGAAGCCCTTTTTGAGCAGCTATGTGGATGCTGTATAGCATCCATAGGCACGAGGGGATGCTAGGACTTCTTACAATACTCTGAAATTTTTAAGCAACACAATTGTGCATTGGTAATTTTTATTCTCATAAGTACTTTTTAGGAGGGCAGCAGTGTGATGGTCTTTCCTGGGCTAGGAGATACCTGAAGATCCTCAGCATTTATACAGCTTCTCCTTCAGGACATCCTTTAGGCTTAAGATACAGTGTTCTGAATCCCTGCCAATGACTGTTGGCAATTTCCACTTCTATTTACATCTTTACAAGTCCTTGGGAGTCACAGCACTGTGCCCTGTGTGGGTTCTGTCAGATTTTAGCCAGTGAGAGAGAATTTGGTATGACCTTCTCATTTGGTGATTTCTGTCTTAATCCACACATCTTATTCCTCAAGATTATATGATTTTTTCATTCTCTGACAGCCAGCCAGATTCTTCCTTATGTTGCAGCTCAATGTGTTTAAATGAAAGAACTTACATAGAGAATTTGACTTCCTTAGGAATAATTACCTGAGAGAAATGAAGCATAGGAAGCTTACATTCACCTTCTCCTTTGTAGCATGTACCTTGGAAACGCAGTAATCTAAGTACATGATTTACCTTGACAGTGTTTTGATTTTCTTGGTCCAATTACACCTTACACTACAAGCAGTCTGTCTAGGCAAATACAGAGGACCTATTAGTGACCTGGGCTTTGCCTGGCTTGCACCAAAGCCTATGCTCTGATAGTACCAAGAAAGACCTCAGCCTGCCTGCTCCTCAGAAACCAGGTTGAGGACATATAGGACTTTTGAATTTCTTGACCCTCTTCAGCAGATGTGAGTCTCACTGACTCTTGAAGACTCTCTTCCAGGTGGCTACATGCTATTCTGTTCTCTGCATTGCATTTAGGGCCTGTGGCTGGACAG
The DNA here is from genome assembly GCA_024611175.1 of Megaceryle torquata. Taxonomy (NCBI): domain Eukaryota; kingdom Metazoa; phylum Chordata; class Aves; order Coraciiformes; family Cerylidae; genus Megaceryle; species Megaceryle torquata. The sequence continues at coordinate 38,953 of JANIJG010025233.1, read as the reverse complement.
AAATTCTGCCTATGCACAGAGCAGTACTTTTACTTTGGGTATTTTCTTTCACTAGTTTCCTTTAACTGCTAATAACCACCTGAATATGTAGCACAATTCCCTTTAGGATGATTTCAGCTTTGCCAAATTAATGTTAATTATGAGGTCTTCCTGTTGGTTACAGGAGACACCATTTGTAAAGCGCTTCAGTTTTCCCCACATGATGCTCCTGGGCTGATTAAACAGGTCAGAGTGAAGACATCCATGCAAGAGAAACACTGATGTATTTGAAATGATGCTGGTGACACAGTACACACCAAGACAGCATCAGAGATGAAATCACATGGATGAAGACCTAAGAGAGGAAGCTTTGAAAATTGACCAGCTCATCTTACATCTGTATAGTTAGCATGATGATGAGTCCAAAAACACAGCCCACTTTGTATCCCTTAATTCTAAACCTAGGCTGAGAATGCACCATTTCCTAAAATTCCTCTTCCTAAATCATCTGGATTTCTTTACTCCAGAAGGATCTGGGATTTAAACCAGAAGCAAAGTGGCTGCCATGTAGTGTCACCAGATTGCTTGCACCAAGCCCATTGCATTTCTCTTGTCTGCAGCAGTATCTCGCCACCAGAGAGCACATCAGAGCTAACAGTGACACTGCTGGTTACAGCTGGCTGGAAAAACACCATCAGGCTCTTCTATGCTACTTTGAGGTGTGTGACCTTGCTTAAGTGACTGAACTACCCACTTTCAGTGGCTGGAGATTGGCTTATCAGGTGGAGATTCCCCAACTGTCACCTTAGTGTTTTAAATACACTAAGATAGATCTTTTAAATCTGTTTTAAAAATTAACAATAAAATCTGATTTTGTCCTTCAAGCAGCAAACTGGTGATATGGAGACTACTGTGGTACTTCTGGCTACTACAGCTGTAATCCTTGCTCGTGCTTGCACATGGCTGTGCAATAGCAGACAGCCTTATAAACTCTTCCTACAGCCAGTGGCTGCTCTTTCCAAACCCCATCCAACTAATCTGCCCATTACTATGATTTTCTTTTGATGCCTTTTTCCCTATGTCAGCAAGACACTAAGAATTTTTGATTAATCATGAGCTTAATAAAATTATCACAGAATTACTGAGACTGGAATAGGCCTCCAAGATCATCAAGTCCAGCCTATGACCCAACACTATGACATCAGCTAGACCATGTCACTAAGTGTCATATCCAGTCTTTCCTTAAACACCTCCACGGATTGTGACTCCACCACCTCCCTGGGCAGTCCATTCCAGTGTTCTATCACCCTTTCCAGGAGGAAGTGCTTCCTAAGATCCAAC